>PVIJ01005544.1:0-102396 GCA_004024925.1 Scalopus aquaticus | reverse complement strand
GTTTTGATTTACATTTCCTTGATTATAAGTGATGTTGAGCATTTTTTCACGTATCTGTTGGCCATTTGCTTTTCTTCTCGCCAGAGCAATAAGACAAGGGAAAGACATTCAAGGAATCCAAATAGGAAAAGAAGAAATTAAACTGTCTGTTTGCAGACAATATGATAATATATATACAAAACCCTTAAAACTCCATAGAAAAACTACTCAAAATTATAGACCAGTTCAGTAAAGTAGCAGGATACAAAATCAACGCACAAAAATCAGTAGCCTTCCTATATGCAAACACCCAGTCTGAAGAAGAAGAAATTAAGAAATCCATCTCCTTCAGAATCGAAACCAAAAAAATAAAATATCTGGGAATAAATCTAACAAAAAAATGTAAAAGACTTATACAAAGAAACTACAAAACACTGTTGAAAGAAATACAAGAAGACACAAGAAAATGGAAAGACATCCCCTGCTCATGGATTGGAAGGATTAACATTATCAAAATGGCAGTCCTCCCAAAAGCAATTTACAGATTCAACACTATTCTAATAAAAATCTTGATGACATTCTTCAAAGAAATAGGTCAAATACTGATGAAATTCATATGGAACCACAAAAAACCCCACATAGCTAAAGCCCTCCTGACTAAAAAGAAAGAAAACGGAGGAATTTCACTCCCCAATTTCAAACTATACTACAAAGCCGTAATAACTAAAACAGCATGGCACTGGAACAAAAACAGACACAAAGACCAATGGAACCGAATAGAATACCCAGAATTAAAGCCGCATATCTATGAACAACTAATCTTTGACAAAGGAGCAAAGAAAATGCAGTGGAACAAGGACAGGCTAGTCAATAAATGGTGCTGGGAAAACTGGACAGCCACATGCAAAAAAATGAAGCTAGACTACTGCCTTGCACCCTGCACAAAAGTCAACTCAAAATGGATAAAAGACCCAAGCGTAAGACCTGAAACCATAAAATTTATAGAAGAAAATATAGGCAAAACTCTACACGACATACACCTCAGCAAAATCTTGAAAGACACATCCCTCAAAGTGAAGGAAGTAAAGGACAAGATAAACAGGTAGGATTACATCAAAATAAAAGGCTCTGTACAGCAAAAGAGACATTAACCAAAACAAACAGACACCCTACCAACTGGGAAAAGATCTTTGCACACAATACACCCGATAAAAGGACTGATAACAAAAATTTACAAGGAACTCACACAACCCAACAAAAACAAAGCCAATAACCCAGTAAAAAAATGGGCAGAAGAGCTAAAAAGGCACTTCTCCAGTATTATATTCTAAGGGAATCCATCTTGGAGTCGTTGACCTAGAAGTAATCAGGCTACAATATAATCAAGAAAGCTTTTATTTGAGAAAGGGCATCATGATCTGAGTCTACAACTGGGGGCAACCCCAAGGTGTGACCCATCAGGGGCAGGGCACATGGACCCAGTTTTAAAGATCAGGCAGAGGAGTGGTCTACATTTTAGGTCATTTGTTTGAAACTTTTGAATTGGTTAGCAGGAGTCTTCAGACAGAAAGCTGAGGAGTGGGGTCTTTGTAACAGTCAGCAGATGGCCTTCCTTCTTTCTGAGTCATTGCTAAGGAGAAAGCTACTGTTATTTCATGGTCGTTGATAAGGAGAAATCAATGAATGGGTGGACTTTCATGGTAAGGGGCTGAGTCTGGCTGCTTACTTTTCACCGTGAAGTCTCAACATGGCTGTTAGAGGTGAAATGGAGCCTGTTCGATACAGTGTGTTGATAGATCGAGTCATATCCTTGTTTATCAAAATAAATCACATATTCTAGCTCAAGGTGCCCGGGAGCTGCGGGCTTGGGTGCAGACATGGCCAAGTCCAAGAACTATATCACACACAACCAGTCCCACAGATGGCACAGAAGTGGCATCAAGAAACTCCAATGACAGGGCGCAATGGGTTGAGTCTCAGCCTATGAAGCTGTCTGCAGCCACTGCAGCACAAGTTCAATCCCTGGCCAGGGAGCTTCCCACATTGCGCAGCAGACCTCTCCTGCCTCACCCGCTGCTCCCCTCAGCAGTGTACTTCAGTCTATCTGCCTGTTCCCGCTCTGTCTCTAGTGAATCATCTTACCACCCACACCTCTGGTCTACATCCCAGTTCTTGTGTGCATAAATAAATAAATCTTTTTTTTTTAAAGAAATGCCGATGACAAAGATATGAATCTCTTAAGGGGATGGAATCCAAGTTCCTAAGTAGCCTGCACTTTGCCAAGGAGCATAAGAAGGGCCTGATCAAGACCCAGGCCAACAGTGCCAAGGCTGTGAATGCACATGCTGAGGTTATCAAGGCCTTTGTAAAGCCCATGAAGGTCAGGGTCAACAAGCCAAAGGGCAGCAGCCTCAAGCTCAGCCTGCGTGCCTGTGTCGCTCACCCAAAGCTTGGGGAACATGGGCATGCCTGCATCGCCCAGGGTCTCAGGCTGTTCTGGCCAAAGACCAAGGCTCACACCCAGGCTGACGATGCAGCTACAGCACAGGTTCCCAAAGACGAGCTGGCTGCCGAAGGTGGCCCCATAAAGGCTCCAGAAGAGACCCCTGTCTGCCCATGTGAGGACAGTAGGAATGCATGACCCTGGGCTGCTGTCTGCAGGGCACTGGTGTCTTTCTGTGCTGCTTGTGCAAATAAACTTGAAGCAGAATCTGAAAAACAGACAAAGCAAGCATATGATCTGTTAGAACTTAATAATCGTAGTCGTTAATAGTAGTACAAAGAAGCGTGAAATAAATGGGCACAAAGTCTGGGATTTTGTGCCACGTTTCATTGGCTTTATTTGAGACCCAATAC
Source organism: Scalopus aquaticus (assembly GCA_004024925.1). Classification (NCBI taxonomy): domain Eukaryota; kingdom Metazoa; phylum Chordata; class Mammalia; order Eulipotyphla; family Talpidae; genus Scalopus; species Scalopus aquaticus. The sequence continues at coordinate 99,561 of PVIJ01005544.1, read as the reverse complement.
ATGTAAGGGATAAGAATCATCTCAGTTTTTAGGTTGTGTCCCTCACGGAGGCTTTCAGGGACTTGGAGGCTAGGTAGTTATGATTTTGGTAAGGACATGAAGTGTTAAATTTGGTTTGCATTGATGCTTATTAAGCTCTCATAATCCTTTGGAAATATTAAATGATAGAAAGAATTTGGGATCCAGAAAATTTGAATTTCAGTTCTACCACTCCTTGGCTGTGTGACTCTGAACATATGTCTTAACTTCTCTTAGTTTTGGTGCTCTGAATTGAATGATGTGTCCCTCTACATTTCATACCTTGCAGCTCTAATCCCCAATGTGATGGCATTAGAATGTGAGCTTTTGGAAGGTAGTTAGGTCACAAGATGGTACCTCCAGAAGTGGGATTAGTGCCCTTATAAGAAGAAACTTGCCAGAGATGGTCTGTGCCTGACTACGTGAAGATACCGTAAGGAGACAGGAGCTCCTGGTCAGGAAGCCAGAGTTGTTTCAGTATGCAAAGAAAAAAAGGTCAAGCTATATTTTGTGCTACCCAAGAATTGTATTATTTTTTTCCTCAAAGGTAACTTGGTAATTTGTTGTAAGAATATTATTTCATTTGTGACAACAGATGGATGAATCTTGAAGGCTTTATGGTAAGTGAACTAAGTCAGCCAGAAAGAAAAATACTGTATGATCTCACTTATATGCTTAATCTAAACAAGAAAAGACCAACCCAAACTGAAATCATGGAAAAAGAGGTGAGATATGTGGTTACCAGAGGTGGCAAAGGTGGGGATGGGAGGTAGAGGGACCTGGAGGAAGGTGGTCAAAAGGAACAACTTTCAGTTATAAGATAAATGAATTCTGGGGGTGTTACGTAAATGAGTATTAGAGCTTTCGCAGCTGTATGATACATAGGAAAGCTACTAAGAGAATATATCTTAAGTATTCTATCACAATTTTCTTTTCTTTTTTTTTCTTACTTTTCTTTTTATTGTATCTATATGAGAAGATGAAAGTTAGCTGAACCTACCAGGGAAAAAAATTTCACAGCATAAGTAAGTCATGCCACCTGGCTTGTACATTGCTTGTGCATTGATGTATGTCAAGTATTTCTCAATAAGGCTAGATAATAAGAAATAAATGAAAGATTTTAAAAAGAAATATTATTACGGAATTGTTGATCATTCCTTGTTGAGTATGAAAAGATGTAGTTGAAAGATGAGACACACCAGGGTGGCTAACTTCTTGCAACTAGTATAGCTGGTTAAGAGAGTCTTTGAAAGCTGACTGGCAGGGCGCAACCCCAACTCTGCCTCTCGTTGCTGTGTCATGTCGACAATTCCCTACCTACTTGATGTTTTGGCTTCCTTATGTGTAAATGGTAATGAGAGTAGCATTTACCTCCAGAAGTGGGATTAGTGCCCTTATAAGAAGAAATTGGGATTATTAGGAAGATAAATTGAGTTAATCCATCTAAAGTGCATAGACTACCGTCAAACTTCTTCTATCTTTATTATCACTGCCACCACCACCACCACCACACTCCTCTCCGTATCACCATCATCACCACCACCCTCTGCTTTCATCATCACTACCATCTCATCACCACCATCACCACCACCATCTCATCACTGCCGTCATCATAGCCACCTTCATCACCACCTTCATCATCACCACCCTATCACCACCATCATAATTGCCACCATCATCACCACCTTCATCATCACTACCACCATCGTCTTCGCTACCATCACCAGGATCATCATCACACTCTTGTGAGCAGTTTTATGACCACATCTTTGCATTAAGATGAATCCCTGGATATGATTTTCTGAGTCAAAGAGCATTTGCCACACTGCTTCTTTAAGACTCAAAAATTTCATCTAATCGACCTACTCATTAATTTAGTGGGTGGGCCAGATGTGTTAAGTGAATAGCATCCCTTGGACTCAGGAGAAGGCAACCATGATGCAGGTAGTGTGATGTTGAATTTTCTCACTGTGTTTCATAGGTGTCCCTGAAAATATCTCCTGGAGGTGCCCTGTGACTGTCTCAGCACTATGTTTACCTGAATCTTATATGGGAATATTGCTTCTGTTCCTTCTGCCCCTGAGTAGTCATTCACCATAACACACCTTGTCAGGGAATGTCCTGGGACATTGTGATAGCAATTTACACATTTCAAAGAAATTGAATGTGATTTGGTCCAGCTTTACTGTCATTGGACTGAGAGTCAATCTGATGAGGGGTAGGGTTGAAGCTTACTGGGTTTATTTAAAGGGAGGATTTGTGCAGGGTTAGGTGTCAGTCAATGTGAATGGGGAGAGTTGGTCTAGGGGGGGTGGTGAGGAAAGCACCTATCCCTGGTTTTGGTACAAAAAGGGCACAGCTGGGAAACGTGGCCCATGCATCTCTCTCTTGCCACCATTCTGTGTCTCAAGAAAGTATGTCTAGAAGTGGTGTGGTTCTCTTCCTGCCAACTTTTTGATTTCTATTTTTAGACCCAGAACTTCTCTGGCAAAAGGAAGGCATTGGGGTGGCTGGAGAGACTCTAATCATTGGACTTGTTTTCTCTTTCATCTTTTTTTTGTAGGTGAGTTAAAGGCCAGAGAACAAACAGATGATAAGAAAACAAGAAATCCTTGAAAAAGGATAGGCAGAATGGGTCTTAAGGGCTGTGAAAATAAGCTAAAGGAGATGGTCAGATTCTGTTACACTTTAAACCAGCTTAAGCTCAGCAGAAAGACAGAATAATTGAATTAAACTGGCAGAAGGAATTTTTTTTTTAGGAGCAGGGTTTGCGTAATAGCTCTGATTTACCTGAGTTTATAACACATTTTGTGCCCCCAAACATTGCTCCCTGTTCAATGAGTGAGTGAATGAATGGATGAATAGATGATGGTGACAATAAGGTGCCAGAGGTTTGGGTTTTGATCTTAGCTTCATAAACTGTGACTTTAGACAAGTCCCTCATACATCCTAATGTTGCCTTTTTTTTTAACCTTTGAAATGGGACTAATAATACTTTCTGGAAGGTTTGTTGAGAGGTTTAAGTCAATATATATGTATAACATACATGTTACTCAATACACTGACAGTATTATTAAGCGATTCCTGTTTTATATTAATAAATCAAAACAGGAGTTGGCAAGCTTCTGGAAAGGCATTCCTTTATAATGCTAAAACAATTTGCAAATACCCTTGTATTTTTTGATAGAAAAAATACACACTAGTCCAAATCAGTAACATTTTGGAATGAATTTCTATTTGATCTAAAGTGCATAGACTGTTGTCAAGCCTCTTCTATTTTTATCACCACCACCATGATAAAAGGAGACTGGTAAAAGAGTTGCATAAGAAATATATAATCCAGTTAGAAAGAAAAGATATTCCCTTTTTTTTTTTAAAGATTTATTTATGCATACAAGCTGGGGTACAAGCCAGAGGCGTAGGGTGGCGAGAGGGTTCACCAGAGACAGAGTGGGGAGGAGAACAGGTAAATCAACGGAAATACACTGCTGAGGGGAGCAGCAGGTGAGGCAGGAGAGGTCTGCTGCGCTATGTGGGAATCTCCCTGGCTGGGCGTCCAACTTGCGTTGCTACTACTGACAGCTGCACAGCGCAGCGCTTAACCGCTGTGCCACCAGGGAGGCCCAATATTCCCTTTTAAAAAAATTATAATTCAAAGCATAGCTTAAGGTAATATGTTTCCCAAAGGCTATCCTCTCTGGTGCCCCACTGGGTTCTCTTATGTCACCTTTTAATTAGAAACTAGCAGTAAAGAAGTTTTAGCTCCTCTAACTCTCCAACCATTCCTTTAATGGTCTATTTAATCTGTGACTCATTCAGCAAGTAGCTTGTGCCATTCTTGAACTTCAAGTGTGCTGACTATATTTCATGTTTGGCATCTGCAGAGACACCCAAAGTTCTTCCCCACCTGCTCTGCGTGCTATGTCCTTGAATATTTTACCACAATATACTGCATGAACCACCTAGAGGGCTGGTGCAAGCTTCCCAGTCCATGATTTTGCTGGAGTAGGAATGTTGACTCCCAGGGAGGGTGGAGCAAGGTGGAACGCAGCTCATGGTCCATTAACCATGCTGGTTTCACCAGAGCCAGAAGAAGCTCCGACTTGCCTGTCTCCACCCGAGAGCGCTCAGCAGACACACTTGCACGTGTGTATATTAACAAAAGAGAGAAGCTCCCTTTCTTTTATCCTCTCCAGTTGTTCCATTGGGTCTTTACTGTCACCAACCTGGTTTATCCAAACTTCTTTCTTCTGTTATCATGTTTGACTTTTTGAGTGGGGTTTACATGGGTTCATAAAACCATGGACACTGTGACGTTATAACATGCAGGGACTGGACCGCGCAGTCAGCCTGGTCTGGCAGCTTGTCTGGTATCCCAGTCTCCCCTGCTGGTTCCCTTGCCACCCCAAGGGATGCTGGTTCTCTTCCAAAGATGTGCCGCTCCATTGTAAATAGCTGCAGCTCAAACTCAGCAAGAACCTGTGCATTCTATTCAATCTGGTCGATACCAGTTGGTGTTAAACTGATGTGTATTTTCTCACTCACTGCTTACGTCATCTGCTTGTCCTCATGTTGAAAATCCCTGTTTTACTTCAGCTTAAAAATGCTATTTGAAAGTGAACATGTATTATATTGTCTCTTTTGCTCCACATCAGGCGTCCCTCCTAAATTCCTTATATGGGGAATTTTTGTTTTGGTCCCTCTTTAAGAAAGTACCAATTGCTATATAAACAAAAACAAATTTTCATCTCTTTTAACTTTGTTTTTAAGCATCAAGATAAAAACATTAAATGATAGTATATTTGAATGATTGCCTATCCACAGATTGCTGTACCATGTCCTTTAGTTATGATGACAAAGTGTTAAATAGTTCATGAAGTTATGAATTTCTTATGTTTGGGTCCCTATCATGACTTTGTTGCAGTATTTCTTATTTTTTCCAACTTTTGTATAACGAGTTTCCAAGGACTATATTATATATTTTTATAGTCAAGCAAAAAAAGCTCAGTTCAGCACACATATGTACCCTCTCACATCTTCCTTATACAAGATGTTAGAGCACAAATAAAAAATATTAGTTTGTCTTTCTCTAAAGGGAAATAATTTTTGAATTAAAAACGCAGAAACATTCCTCTTCTCCATATAAAATGGAAATTAATAGTCATTCTTTCTTTTTTTTATATTGTTCCATTGTACTCGAAACTTTACACATACATCATAGCTTGCCTTCTTGTTCCAATGAAACATTTCTTTTTATTAAGTACAATTTGCATAGACAACTTAGCATTTCATTAGAAAGTAGGCAGTTTGAAAACATAATATTTGTAGTTCACACTTTTTTTGGAACCACCCTTTCTGTATCAGTTAAAGGCCTTGATTTGCACTTCACTGATGAGGGGCCAGAGCACTGAGGGATTTAGCTTTTCAAGCTCAGATTCAACTCCAATGTGCTGGAATGGAATACAAAGTACAGCTCTGCATTCATTATCACTTAATTATACAACTAGTTGGGTTTTCAAAGACGTTTTCCTCCCCAAAGCAAAATCTGTGCCAGGTACTTTTGTTTCCCTGGAATGACATTTTCATATTAAAATTTTTTTTTCAAGCCTTCTTCCTGTTGCAAATTTAGGAATATTCTCATGTTATTTTTCCCCTCTAGTGATTTTTTTGAGTGTATAGGTCGCTCTTCATTTGTTTCCCCAGTCAGTTGTTCTTGAATGCAAAAAAGTAACTATAATCTTTGCCTTTCAAATAATTAACCAAAGAAGATGATAATCAAACTCAGTTTGTTTTTCTCTGATTTCATATTTATCTTAAGTTTAAGGTCACTAGCACAAAAACTAAGAACAATGAGGCATTCCATTTGTCTAGACTCAGCGTTTTCAAGCTCAGCACTATTGATATTTGGGGCTGGATAATGCTTTGTTGTGGGGGCAGCCTCCCTGGCTTCTAACCACTCCATGCTTACAGAACCCTCTCCCTTTTCTCCCCATGCTAGTCATGACAACCAAAAAAAGGCTTCTAGACATTGCCAAAGGTCTCCTGGGGAGCAAAATAGTCTTCGATTGAGAGCCACAGGTCTAGGATGAGGAGGGACTAAAATACCAATTTATGTGCTGTGATTTTGAATTTTCTCTACCAATACATTTGCTAATTGCTTTTCAATGCCAGTTTTTCATGTTGGAGCCTATGGTAGACTTCTAATAGACCATTGGGATTTAGAGGTTTTTATACTATTCCCATCACAAAGCTTGTTTAGAATAGCCTCCGGACACCCCTCAGCTTCTGTTCTTGCTCCCCCCATTCCTACCCAAGTGTCATCTGTACAGCAGCTAGACTAATCCTTTCCATGATGTCAGATCGTGTTACTTTCTCCCTCGTCCACGCCGTCACGCGGCAGGGCACACGTTTGCTTCTGTGCTGGGCGCACTGCTGGGGGGTGCGCGTCCCAGACAGATGTTGCGTCTTGTTCACAGCTGTGTCCGGTGCCTGCAGACTGACTTGCCCTGCAATTGTGGGCACCCAATAAAAACTCACTGAAGGACTGAAGACTCTTTCTGTTGATACATTTAGTCCAAATGTTCCAGTTTTCTCCCCAAATTAGAGTCCTCTGGATCCAGAGATGGACTAAAAATCTGTTTGTTGGTTATTTATTGAGGGAAGTCTAGTCATGAAGTTGGCTTTTATTAATCACAACATTTTTTGTTGCAAGGGGTGAAAACCCAAGACAGGTGGGCTTAAGCAAAGAGGGAAGAAGGAATTTACCTACCCAATGTAACCGGAACCCTGGGGAGGCTGAGAGGGGGCGCGGTGCTAGCCTCAGGCATGGCTCCAGGAGTCTGGAAGACGGCCCTAGGACTCTTTGTCTTTTTTCTTTTGTCTACTTTCCTCCCCATAGCTCATTCTTTTTTCATAGGATGGCATAAAAAGACCTGCAGGTTTCCCTTCTACTGGCTTATCAACCCCCACAAAAGAGCTCCCCTTTCCTTGGGGTTCAGGCTAACATCCTGACCTCCTTCCTGCATCGGACCAGGTACTGTGCCATGGAGAAATACGCCCCATGGAGCATGTGAACTTGGGGTGTGGATGAACATTTCCCCAAAGGAATAGCAGCAAAGGCTCACCCAAATTAACAGGGATGGGTGCTGGGCAGACAGAGGATGAAACCAGCTTCCCCTGCATCCCCCACAGCAGAATCCTTACAGAGCCCCAGAGTCTCCTCCAAGGACAGACCACCCCTGCGATTTTCTGCAAGTTCCCTAAGAGGAACCCAAATGGCCCTGAAAGTATAATGAGAGGGGGGAAAGAAAATAGCCCAGTACTTGTCAGGCGAGGGTGCTGTTAATAAGAATGAAAATATGACTGATTCACCTGGGGAGGGGCCAAGACCCCCAGGGAGAGGCTCAGGAGGAACACTCTGATTTCCCAAACTGCTCGCTCAGGTGGCCGGATCAGGTTACCTCCAGGACATCTGTTTTGCAGAGTAGATTAAAGTATATCTGAGGCAAGAGCTTAGCTTTCCAATACCCAAAAGTGAATCTAGGGCTGGCATGGTGTTCCTTCCCAAGCGGGAAAAATATGTAAGTTGAAAAAGTTACGTATGTGCTTACAGACATAATGTATGAATAAGAGGGTGAGCATTTTAAATATTTAAAGAATATCAGTTTGAAAAGGCATTGGAGCGTGACCCCACCAGGCCTGCCACATTGCTGGCCAGTGTGGGGGCCCCAACCGCGTGCCTGTCTGGCTCTGCTTCCAGTGGTGCTAACTTTGTGGGGGCACTAACGCCCCTGTGGAGCTTTTGAGTAATTGAATGCATACATTTATGCCTCCCAGAGCACAAGCCTGGAGTTAGTTAGGAGAAAGAAGGAATAGGGGATTTGGGCAATGCAGTGAACCAGTTTGCAATATCTTACACCCCTAATTGAGAGTTAAAGGGTATTTTTATTGTGTGGCAAGCTTTGTTACATCTCAGTGATGTGTAATTTATAAAGCATGCATGTTTACTTATACTCACACACACAACACACAATTTTATTACATTGCAGTGTGTGCAGCTGGGACTAAGGATGGGTAAAGGAGCAAATAGCAGCTATTAAAGAAGGGGCAAAACAGAAGATTATTGTTTTCACATCCAAGTTTTCTGTTCTCGAATGTCTGTGATCTGGCCTCTCTCGAGGCTGCAGCACAAAGGAGAGGAGGCCTGGGTGGGAGTGTGATACTGTAATTTATCACAAATGAAATGATTGCTTCAGGGGGATTTAAAGAAAATTATATCTCCATGTCAGAACTCCCAGGGTTCAGAAAGTCTAGAGGTCTAAGATGAAAAAGGTTGTGGAAATTGTTATGTATTTAGGGAAGAAAAGAGAAAACCTCTCCGTTTGGATTTATTGTATCCCGCGAGTGGGTGTGACCTGTGAGAGCTGGCTGGGCTGCGTACTCCATTCAGGACTTCAGAATAGACAGGCCTTTGGTAGGGTCGGGGTACACAGGCACAGCCTGCTCTGCTCAGACCCGCTCTGCTCAGAACTGATGCTGAACTGGTTCCGACTGGAAAGCGCTCTTTGATTTACCATTTTCGTTGGCCATATCATCAAAACACACACACACACACACACACACACACACACACACACACTGTGTCATTCAGTGGGTTCAGTGGGTTTCCACCCTAAACTACCACACACACATATATAGATATGTGTGTGTGTGTGTTTATATATATATATATATATATTCTACATCGACAGTCTTGATGACACAATTGAAATAACCCAAAAAGCATCCCTGTGTTAAAATATATATGTAATATATATAAAATACATTCAAATATATATAATATGTAATACATTAAAATATATATTTTATATTTTAATATATTTAAATATATATATTTTTTAACACAGGGATGCTTTTGGGTTATTTCAATTGCATCTTTAAGACTGAAGATGTAGAATATAGAGAGACCAAACAAAGGGTCAGGGAAATCTAAACCGACAACAAGCCTCAGAAAGCTGACTAGACAACTTCGTCTATAGGTTTTCAAGCTTGGCTCAGGGCAGATTTATTTTTTTCCTTTGAAAATGGCAGATTTGGAAATGTTCCAGGAAAACGGCTGTTCTCTGAGGCTCTCTCTCTCTGTTGAGTGGTGATTCATTTCTGGAGTAAGATGCTTGCAGACATATTATTTTTTTTATTCATTTTTTATTGTTATTTATGTCTTTTACATTGTGTATTCCCTTGGGTAACCCAGCACCGATTCACCCGTGACCCATCACCATGGTCCGTTGTGCCCTTTTCTACCCCATTTTGAGCCCTTCTCCTCCCCCGCCTTCCCTGAGTGTCCCTCTCTTGTTTGGTTCCACTATATTCCTGCTATAAGTGAAACCATTCGATATTTTTCTCATTCTTTCTGGCTTATTTCGCTGAGCATGATCCCTTCTAGTTCCATCCATGTTGCTGCGAATTGCATGTGTTTATCTTTTTTGAATGCTGAATAGTATTCCATTGTGTATATGTACCACATCTTCTTGATCCAATCATCTATTTTTAACCCTGATATCTTCAGCAACAAACATTGCCTGATTGGAGCATAAAGTAGTTTGGGCTGGAAACACACTGAGTGGCACAGGTGGGAGGGAAGGGATGTGAGGAAAGCCTGGTGAGAAAAGAACATTCTAGACACAGTGCTGTGCTGAGTGCCTTACATGCATGATCTCATTTTGGAATCTTCTGGGCTGGGTTTAAATACCATTCAATCACCTCTTGGCTGTGTGACCTTGAGCAAGTTATTTAACATCCTCATGCCTCAGTTTGTCTCATCTGTAAAATGGAGAAAAGGACTGTAGCTCCCTCAAAGGGTTCTTGGGAGGGTTGACTAAAATATTGCATGTAAAATGCTTGTGACACTTAGTACCCATCTGGCACATAAGCATTTATAAATATCAGCTATTATTCTTATTTCTTAAGTGATTGAGATTCTTAAGTAGATGGGAGAATTGACACTTAGAGGTCAAATAATTTGCACAAGGTCATGCAGTAGGCAAATGGCCAACCCATGACTTGAAATCAGGTGTTTATGTCTCCAGTGCTAAAGTTATGACCCTTCTGTATTATTTTTTCGTAAAGGAAACTGCAGTGCAGAAGGGAAGATACATACGCTTTAATGTAACTTTTTTCCACGTTAAGAAAAAGATTCTGTTCATAGGGGGAGATGAGGGACATGTCAGAGAGAGTGACATTTCTCAGCAACATTAGGGGCAACTGCAGTACTCTCGACCTTACATCACCTGAATTGCATTTCTAGTTATTGGTTGTGAATTTTTGAACTGGACTTTGGTCATTTTTTTTTCCTATGTAAGTGTTAAATTTGGAACCCAACTATGGAAATGACATCCCCAATGGCTTCAGTGTTGCTAAGACAGTCAAAAGCTTGCAGATCTGCTCGGAAATACTTTCTTTATGATTCCTGTGCCTGCCCTGGCTGGAAAACAATCCCTCCACCACAAGGTTTATTAACCTTGGCCAATCTTGTGGCCATTTTCCATTCCTTTTCCTTTAGTCTTTGTATTTTTATAACCACTAAGTACTATTTTAATCTTAAGATTCTTTATGACATTAGATATTTTCCCAATGATTCATAACCACCAACAGATTCTCTGGTTTCCTTTTTAATAAGTATCTGTGTTTTCTCATTTATTAATTTGTTGAGTTGACCTCTAATTGTCCATCCTTCATTTCAGCCTTTCACTAATATGTCTGTAACTGTTTTTCAAAAGAACTGGAGGATTTTGGGGGACTCTGTTTCTAACAGGTTGGCTAGAATTTTGTTGATTGGAGCTTTACATACCATAAATAACAGACAAGAAAGTAATTGTAATTTATCTTATTGCTGCAAAAATTATGATGGGTTGTTGGTACTTTCACTCCAACACTAACTACAAAAACCTCGGAAGGAAAAGAAAAAAACACTAGCAAGGAACCATACCATACCTTACCAAGTGTACCACCTTTCATACCATACACTGGGTTTTCCCAGTTAACACACATCAGGATCACCAGGTGTAGCTTGATTATACTACAAATTGACAGGCCCCAGAATCTAGGGATTCTGATTTGGAGGTATGGGGGGATTTCTGGGGTATGCAACAGAGGGGTGCCATAGAGGATAGCTGAAGGGAGACTGGCAGAAGGAGGGCTGCTGATTTTTGTCGATGTTGAGTTGCACTGAGGCCTGAGTGACATGAAGCCACAGGCTCCATGAAGAACATTCCAAGTAGAAGGAGCAGCAAGAGCACACACGTGATGTGTGAGGGAGACTGGGGACAGCGCGACAGGAGAATTGGAGAGTGTCCAGATCAACGCTTCTTTCAGGGCCATTGGAAGGAGTTTGTTTCTCTTCTAGTGTCACCACAATTACACTGTGTCACGATCTCATTACATTTGAAAGAGACTGTGCTGACTATTCTGTGTTGCATGGCGCCAGTATAGACAGGCTGAAGACTATGTGGGGCCTTGTTGAGAGCGGATGGTGGAGAACGTGTCTAAGTTGGAATGGAAGGTGAGTAAGTAGCAGTTGGCCAAGTGAAGGGGATGGAACGTGGAATATTTCTGGGAGAAGATGGCAGCTGCAAGGTCCTGAGGTGTTCTAGAAACTGAGAGGTGAAGGATAGGCTGCAGGGGAAGATGGAGTCCAGGTGACATGGATTCCAGGATATCGTGGTAAAAATGGTGAATGTTAAACATCAGCTGGGATGGGCTAGAGGATGCTGACATCTTTTGAATGGACTACCTTGTTCTAGTCATACTTTCCATGTGTTTCTGTACTTGCTCTACTTTGTCCAAGAGAATCTAAAATATGGAATTTTGTCTCTTTATTTTTAAAAATAAGAAACTTTTTTTTGTTACCAGTGCAAACTAAAGAAAAGATGTTTGTGGACTGACTTTGGCTTGTGACGTCCACTGAATGGTCTTCGAGCAGTGCGACAAACAAATGATGCCTTTGTGTTAATTACAGAGGTCTCGTCTTCGTCCTGCTTCCCGCAATCTGAAGGAAAGCTGCCCTATTCTACACACATGTCAGTGATGATGGCGCGAACAAGGCACTGTTAGAGTTGTGCACCCTAGTGTGATACCAGTTAGAGACTTTATCTTGGAAGGAGAATACAAAGTGGGAATAAAAGGAAATAGACAACAGGAAATAGACAAGGGCAGTGTGTGCTGGAGCCAACTTGGACAGGATTGTCAGAGCTGATTGTGTACATCTTCCAATTCTGTATTCACTAGTGTTACCCTGGCAACTAGAAATCACCCATGGTGGGAGTATTGACACCAGGGAAGTGGCATAGGCTATGAAACAAGGCTCTATCCTGCCAGAGAGTTGGTTGTTAGATGTTTACCAGGGCACCACAGGACAGGATCATGTCATGGACACCTTGAATAGCATTTGGAATTTAGATTTGGACTTTTAGATAGTAGGCAAAGGAGATGAGAGAGACCTAATCAGGACTCTTCACTTTCTTCATGTTTTCTGGCATTTTCATTCAAATGACCTACTTCTGATAGAATTAAAATTCTGTTTTCTTTTGAAGGGATGACTGCTTTTGCTTCCCTCTGGAGTAGAGGCTGCACAGATCCTCTCTCATCCATATCCAGGCATAGAGGAAAGAAGGGAGTAGCACACATTTGTCTGCCTTTGCCTCTTCCCACCTTACTCTTCCGCTCCTCACTAATCCCATCTCCTCTGACATTGAGAGTGTATTGCTCAAACATCCTTCACCTGAACATTGAGTCAAGTTACTGCTGATTTACCCAAAGGACAGTTTTGGTGCCTCCTTCCCAGGTGTCCTATTCACTCCAAGGCTTATCTGTTTCCTGGGAGCCTCTCTGCTCCTGTGGGTGACCCATTGAATACCCTACTCTCATGATCTTGTAACTCTACCAAAGTCAGGGGCATTTCGTCTCTGTTCCACTTCAGACCCACTCGCCCACAGCCACACTGTGAAGCCAACTTAGGAACTGCTGTGTCTATGAAATGTGGTTACGTTGACATCTTTTCTGCAGGGCTGAGTGAGAAGTAAGGTTTCCGTGGGTTTCAGTAAGGTGTCAGTGCCATGGTGCATGGGAGCAACAGTAAAGGCCTGGCCTAGAAACACAATTCTGAAACCCTGGTACTTCTTCCCTCCTTATTTTGAAGTATCATTTGAATTTGATACAAAAGGCTGATGTTTAGGTAGTGAGGTTTCTGCTAGGTGACATCGTCAGGAATCTTTGTTCTTTCCAGCTCTCAGGAGCCGCTGGCATCCAGTATTATGGGCGCCAATTGTGCTAACATGCACAACACAATACCTACCCTTTTAATTACAGAACATTCTTGCAGTAAAGTGACACTGATTCTCATCTGATTAATATTTATAGTTTTCACTTTTGGCTAAATGCCAGCTATCTTCATCATGTGAATTTCCTCGGCTCCTAGTTCCCCTTTGCCGTTCCTCTTGTGTTAGCTTATTTGTGTCAGTTTATTTTATATCTTTGTTTTACTTAGTCAAGGGTGTTGTGGATGTCTCAAATCACAAGCTTTCTACATATGATATTTATATATAACTGTCAGTGAGCAGTGATGAATTTTATGTGACTTTTGAAACAAACACTTGAACATTGTCATTAGAGGGGTTCAGGGAAGGTTAACCGTTGACTTTGACTTTGATCCTTGTTCAAGTATTGGTTAATAAATTAAAGGTGCATTAGATATTTCTCATCTGTGCCCTCCTCTTTGCTATGGTCCTTAAAACTCCATTTTCCCATCTTGGAATCCTAAAACCTATATTCTGACATATGAAAACTATCTTGAGCAGTTGCTGCAGGGATTTTTATTTTCATCCACAAATATGTGCAAATGTGGGCATGTATTGGCCATAGTAACAGTTAAGATGCACAATTTGTTATAGATGATCATTTTAAAATATGCAAACTCAGATGTATGAGAGGTGAAATTATTTTTCCTGAGGCAGAAAGACCACATATATCAAGGATTCTGTCTTAAAAATCTCTTTCACTTCCATTGCACTACCAATTCCACTGAACTAATACTACTGAACTAATTTCTTCATCATTATTTTATGTTTGGACAGTTTCAATAATATGCTAACTGCTCTCCTTCACTTCTTCCCATCCAAACTCAACCTCTCATGTCTAATACCATTCAGTGACAACATGGCACTGGTTTTCAAATGGTGCTGGGGTGCACCAGGGTTCCCAAAACTGACTGGATAAATGAGGTTGTGGATGGGGAACTGGGTGTCAGGTCCCCTCTCTGCCTCAAATGGGGCAACACTTTTTTGATCAATTTTACTATATTTGGGCTTTTTGCAAGATTCTGTTTAGAATAAGTGTTCTTCTCTTGAAAAGCTATTGGTCCTCAAGACAAAGTGCACATTCTTGGCATGATATTCAAATTCCTTTTCCATATGCCTCCATACCAACATCCTGTCTTTCTCCTGTATATTTTTTTGCTCTCAAAGAATTGCTTACTCATCATTCTTTAAACACACACATATTCTGGAACCTTTGTTCATACTGCCACATCTTCCTCCTGTGTCTACTTGAAAAGCAGGTAATTCATTCACTTAATGGCTATTTGTTGCACATCTGCTATGTGCCATTCCCTGTTTTATTGGATGAGGACTTACAATGATTCTTCACCACCGAGTTTATAGCATCTTTGTGGCACTAGCCAGGTAAAATTACCTGATGCTTCTTCTATACTTCCATTATTCTTGGTTATACTGATTCTCTCACAAATTATATTATGCCCTGATTTAAGGAAACATACACATCTTATAATAGATATTTTCGGGCCTCCCAGTGGCACAGGGTTAGGCGCTGTGCTATGGAGCTGTCAGCAGCAGCGACATGAGTTGGATGCCCGCAGGGGAGATTCCCACATGGCGCAGCAGTCCTTTCCTGCCTCGCCCGCTGCTCCCATCTGCAGTGTGTTTCCTTCGATCAGCCTGTTCTGCTCTCCACTCTGTCTCTGGTGAACCCTCTTGCCGCTCCATGCCTCTGGTCTGGACCCCAGCTTGTATGCATAAATAAATAAATCTTTAAAGAAAGAATATATATTTTCTTTACAGTAGGCGTTGGTTAGGTAGTTAAGAAATGTTGATTGGGCAAATACATTTAAAAAATTATTTACTAAACAATGAACTCCATGAGGCTGGGGTCTTTGTCCCATTTGCCTGACACATGATAGTTGGAAAATGATTATCTGTTGAATTGATGAAGAGTATTTCTGACCTTGTCCACAGCCTGGATGGTTGGACTTACACTTATCCCTTCTGTTTCTGTATATGTGGAAGTACTCTGTGACCTGAAGAATATGCCTTTTCACATCTCTCAACTTTAGTTTATGAAAGTCACAATTAAAAGCAACTTTTCTGGGTAGAATTTTCTTTATCTTTTGAGCAAGTACAATACTTGTTTTCTCCCTTATCTTTATGACAAATCACATGGATATCTGAATAGCTGACTTTTTTCTCTTGCATGTATTTCTATGCAGTGACAGACTAGTGGGATTTCTGCTTGCTTCATGGTAACAACAAATTTTAGAAATTGCATTTTAACCATAAAATTAGTCTTAATTATAATGTATCTAAAAATCCTCAAAGTATGGGGGAAATCTTATTGGTGATTATGAAATTTTATTTGGTGAAGATATGTACTACCACCAACATCACAAATTTACATTTGGTGTAACATTAAGATTTTTGTTAAGAAAATGACTGGAGCAAAAGGCAGAAAGTTAGAAAGTAAATGAACAATTTCATAATTTCTTTAACACGAAGTGTCCATTTGAAAAGAGGCCAATTTCTGTTTCTTCAAAAAGCAAAGCTGTAGGAAATGGGCTTGAGTTACTAAGTTTGCTCAAGGATGGTTGTTGGTTCTCAAGGGTTGCCAGACCCTGGAATGAAAGTTAAGAAAGGGGTTTTCTTAACTCAAGAACTTTAAAAACAAACTGGGATGACTGCAGATGTTTCAAGTATTATGGGCTCTGCGGGGGTCCACGCTGGGACTCAGTGATTTTGACTTTGCTGTTTCTGCTGCAGGGGACTGTCCAGCCGGAAATAAATAAATTTTAAAAAAGGTATCTATTACCAGTTGTTATTAAACGTAACACCTCCTTGGGTCTGTGTCTAAGGGAAGCTGGTGTAGGGGTTAGCTGGTCCTGCTTTGTTTAGGACCACGGAATCCCAGGACAAAAATGACTGGCCTTTGTTGCTGCAGCGAGTGTCCTTGACCAGCTGGGGGTGGGGTGGAAATGGGGAAGGACAGAGGACAGAGTTTCCTGGAAAGTTTCTAAACCACAGAGCGTGACTGCGGATTAAAAGTATCCCGAAGTGGTCGCTGTTCCAGAGTACGACCTAGCTCTGCCCCCTGCCGTCGACGGCCTCACGCGTTGCACTTTTGTATTCAAAATCATTTTGAGTGTGAGAAGAGGAGTCGGTGGAGGGGGAATTTCAGAATTTCTGGAAATTTATTATCTCCAGAATTCTTCTCTCCCCAACACCCCCGTGCAGAATCAACCCGTTTTGAGGAACATGGGACCCCCTCTCCAAAGTGTAGGTTTCTCTCAAATGTTGAGTCCTTGGCTTCTTGGTGTGGGATGGCAGACCACAAAGTCAGATGAGAGGTGTGGAAATCATCCGTGACTTGGGTGGCAGGAGCTGGGGAGTTCTACCCACGAGGCTGACCCTATTGTGGTTGCCCAGCGACTGCGGGCGTCGCGTCGCTCCCCCGGGCACCCTGTGGACAGCCAGCTTCTCTGGAAGAGGCTGCGGGCGGCGCGCATGGAACACGGCCCATGCAGCTCCAGGTAGCCGCCAGGGTCGCGGTTCTTGCCCTCTGGGTGGGTTTGTAGGGTGTGTCTTTTGCTTTCTGCTTCTTCTCGGGATTCCAATCACCGCGGCGAATGGAGGCGGCTCCGGCACCTTTGCAAAGCCCGAGGGAAAGCGGTGAGCGGGGGAGCCCACTACGGTGGTCGCGGGCCCCGTCTGTCTCGCGGAACCCTCTCCGGGCTGCGGGCGGTAAAGGAGCGCCCCGCCCCCGCCGCCGCCGCCGCGGCCGGGACCGAGACGCACACGCTCCTTAATCCCCCGCCCCCCCGTTGCCCCGGCGACGGCCCAGACGAGCAGGTGATGCATTGACAGCGAGCAGATGGTCCCCCGCGGAGGCGAGCGCGGCCCACAATGCGCCCCGCGCGGCGATCCCACTGCCGCCCTCCCCCGCCCACTCCCGCCCGGCCGGCCTCTGCGGCCCGAATGCTAATACGCGAGGTCGGGGGGAGCTGGGGTGCTGCGGGGGCGGGGCCACGGGGGTAGCGGAGGGCACGCCCCGCCTTGCTCTTAGCAGGCCAGCTCACCTCATTTTTCTGAATACCCTTCCCCGAAGAGTTCCTGTCTTTATATACACGGAGACACACTATCCCCACCCAGCCCCTGCCTAGTTCGCTCCAACTTGCTCCTAATTCTCCCCAAGTGGTTAATTTCCATTGAGAGAAACGCTTAACTCCCTCCTCCTGTGCCCGTAGCCCCATTCTGCAGTCCCTACCCACATCTGCTCCCTGCTGGCATTCAATATTCAATCTTGAAGACCAGAGGAATGGATTTAGCACCCGACGCCACCCCCACCCGGTTGGTCCCTGCTTCTAGAATTGGCGTTGACACTTACTAAAGTATAGAGACATGTTATTTATCTCACACCCCCCCCCCCAGCTCTCCCCCCTCCCACCCAAGCTTCAGGGCCTTTCGATAGCTTCTCTTGGCCTTTCTTGCTGGAATTTCAAAAATAAATCACTCTTCTCCTGTGACTGCCTTGCTACCCCCTCCCGGGAAACCCTTCCATTCACATACCCCTCCTCCCATTCATTGGATACCCCTCCCCCTTACCCTATTCACCGCTGTGTGGCAAATTGAGGCGATCTTATAGTAAGGGCATGAAAACTGCTAAGCACTATTCACAATTTTAATACTAACTTCATAGCTGTCACATAAATTCATTCCCAAGCCTGGTCTATAATGGCCAAGCAGGAACTTTAAGGGAAGGAAAAAAACAAAACAAAACTGAAGACACTGCTAGGGTGTCTTTCTTTGATTTGCAGGTGTTTTTTGAAACCATTACTACAGTAACTGCAGATAGCTTTTTCGAGCTGCCACATAGAGTGCTTAAAAAAAATCCATCCTCCTCTTTATTTTACAGTAGATAAAAAACGTGCTAATAAAGGCATTTAAAAAATGGAATGGAGAGAAAAAGAAAAAGAGACTAGTGAATAAAGTTGGGACAATATGGGGTCACAGAGCTGTCGCAACTAATGTCATAGAGCGGCTGTTGGGCAGGAGTACAGAACACTTCTTGTTTCTTGATTTTTATGGAGATTTGGTGCAAGGCATGGAGCACTCTCTGAACAGGTTTAGAACAAGTGGCAAAGAAAGAATTCTTCACAATAAACTTGCTTCTGATGGGCTTTCTGCCCACAAACACCTGTGATTTACAAAGAGGCATGGCAGAGGACAAAGGGGAGGAGGGGGCCAGGCTATTGTGGGGAGATGATGCTTCGTGTACCCACGGCACCAGGAGAGGCTTGTTTTATTTTAGAACTTGTTTTGAAGGCTTGCTATGCAGACGTACAATGGGAAAAGCAGCATTCGACTCTCCTAGTACTTCACAATGACATTTTCAAATGCATCTATTTCATTTCGAGTCTTCATTTTTTAAGTGCTCAAATGAGAGAATATTGTAATCACCAAAACTCAAGGAAAAATGACTTACATAAATCTGGAAGGCAGGGACGTTAGAAATCATTACCTAAGACTTAGAAGTGGCTAGAACGTTCACTTGGGGGTGTACAACATTTGCATTTATTTAAAAGTTTAGAATTTTTTTTCTCCAGGAAGGGTAAAAAAGTATGCTTATTTCCTCTCTGTGTCTTGCCTTATTCTCCTTTATCTTAAAGTTTGTATTTGTCCATCTTTTTTGGCTTTTGCTTTTTCTCTGTTCTTTATACTTTCCTTCCCAATAATTTCGGGAGATGAGCAAGAATATAAATAGAAGGAAATAAAATAAAGAATTGCAAGTTGAGGGGAAATGCCATTTGGATATAATGGCCAGGGAAAAACTCTTGAAGGCGATCACATTTTACTTGGGACCTAAAGAAAGCAAGGGGAGGAACAGCGGAAAGAGCAGACCGCAATTGGTGCTCCAGAGGTGCCAAGGAAGCAGTTTCCAGTATCCCGAGTCACCAGAGAACATAGGGCTGGTTCACTGTGAGTGGGGGAGTGCCCTGTGAGGGTCCATGTAGAGTCCAGACAGGCCAAGCCATGGGAAGCTGTGGCAGGCATAGGAAAAGAGATTTTAACACATTGTTTGTGGGTAGTTTTTACCGCGCGCTAACAAAAATGGCGCGGGCCATTTTTGCTAATTTTTTAAGTATAAAAAAAAGTATAAAAATAAACATTTATACATTACCCACATTCTACCGCTAGTCTATAAAAAAAAACGTATTAATACATATCCCGCGCTCTACTACCAGTCAACGTAAAATGTATAAATACGTTTCCCGCATGCAATGTGTTAATCCTAGGGACTAGGGGTTGGAAGTGATAGTTACATGATCAGACTTTATTTTAAAAAGATCGTTATTGCTTCTGTGTGAAGGATGGACTGCGAGAATCAAAGAATTGGAACTGGTCAGGGAGCTGTGATGAGTTAGGTAAGAAGCAGTGGAGTTCCCGGATTAAGATTATGTTAATGGGAATGGAGACAATGGATGTGTTTGGGAGCCACTTTAGAGAAAGAACAGATGATACTTGAATGAGAGTGAGCTGATGAGAAAGGGAGAGACCATAAGAGCATGTGGATCTCAATGGCTTCACTGGGAGTGGGGGAGAGGTCAGAGCTGGAAGGCAGTCTTGGAAAAAAGTGTGAAACAAGAATTCTGTTTCAACATGTTAGTTTCAAAGTGTTACTGTGGAGGCCAAATGGAGATGGTGGGTTTAGGGGAAGAAATTGACTGACCCTAGGCCCTCGCCATTCCCTAGGTTGCTTGGGATCTGTGATGTGGCTTAGCATGAAGGTGTGAGCTGGGCTAATAGATTCCCCACCTCCTTCATCTGAACTGGAAACCTGAGACAACCTGGTAGTTAATATCAGACAAGTTCACAAGTCATGAGCTGGAGAAATAACCACTAAGAATCATGATCAAAGAGGTGATGTGAAAAAGAAGCTATGAAACATGATGGAGGGGAGGAAATGATCTGTTAAAGGGAGGAGAAAGTGACAGAGAGAAGTAAGTTCATGTAAAAATACTAACATGAGAGGAGAGAGGAATATTTGTGTAAAGGTCTGAAAGCCATGTACTTGAGGTCTTTCATTGCTTTAGAGTCTGATTGAATCTCTTATTATAGACTGTGAAACAATGCAATGGCTTGCGAATTGCCGCACAGTCTATGTAAGAAAAAAGATAAACCACAAACACATAATATTGAGAATGAGAGGAGGTCTCTAATAAGTTAGGGGTTATGTTTGGGAAATAAATAATAGCTTCTTCTCCTTCAGCCTCCTGCTTCATAGACTGAAGATCTGTTTTGAATCAATTTATCAGTTATATTAATGTAGGCCGAGTGACTCGCCATGTAAAGGACTTCCAGTAAAGATGAATTGGGGGGTCTCCCTGGTGGCGCAAGGGAGTAAGTCTCAGCACTATGAAGCTATTGGCAGCCACTGAAACAAGTTTGATCCCCAGCCAGGGAGCTGACCCACATAGTGCAGCAGACCTCTCCTGTATCGCCCTCTGCTCCTGTCAGCAGTGTATTTCAGCAGATTTCCCTGTTCTGCTCCCTGCTCTGTCTCTGGTGAATCCTCTCACTGCCTTCTCCTCTTCCCCCTGCCTTTCAGCCCCCTCCTCTGGCCTAGGCCCCAGTTCTTATATGTATAAATAAATAATTTTTTAAAAAAAGATAAATTGGGGCTTGAGGCCTTGACTTTTAAGTCAAACTGATTTTCCACTCTCTCCATTCTGAAATGACTGAAGATAGCTCGAAAGTCACAGCCAAAAAGCGGAATGGGTAGCATGGTGTCTGGAAGGCCTGAGTGCCAAGGTGTGTGAGGTCACCTCTGTTGCAGAAACCAGGAGCACGGCTACCCTGCTGTGTCTGGGTAGAGGGAGGCAAAAGAGGAAGCAAGATAAAAACAGAGAGGGGGCTACCCTTATGGCTTTTTCAGTAGTATAATTCCTGGAAAATTTAGCTCAATAGATCTAAGACATTCTCCAATCTCACTAATTATCTCTTGAGGGGAGGAGTGGGTGTTTGTTTTTATATTTCTTTTGAAGGAGTAAGGCGGAAGCTACTTACTTACAACACCAAGGAAATGGACAGATGAGCTGTGGTCTCCTCTTGAGAGAGATTTAAGATCTAGAAACCACTGTGCAGAATGTTGTGATGATCCATTTAAAAGTCTCACAAAATTATATTAATGGGCAAAAATAATTAGAAATAACTCAAGGAGAGATGGAAGACTGTATTAGAATAGTAGCCATGACAAAGTTGAAAAGTATTTTCAAATAATTAACTCCAAAAGATGCTTGGAGTCTAGACAGTTTTATAAGTGAATTCTCTCAATTTGAAGAAACAGATAATTTATATGGTATGAAAACTAATGACATTTTACTAATTCATATGGTAGCCAGACTGGACAAAGGTGGTATAATAACACACAGTTAACAGACTGTTTTCCTTGTAAATAGGGTGCTAATGTCCTGAAAATCCCATAAACACATTGAATTCATCAGGGTACATAAAATATACCAAGTGTTAATACTGGACATTATTCCAGGACAGTTTGATACTAGGAATTATAGTAAATTCTAGTAAATATGTCACAATGTATTATGAAATGTATCACAATAGTAAGATAAGCAAGCAAAATCACTTAAGAATGCTAATAAAAAGGACTTTAATAAAACTATCCCTTATAAAATTTTTATAAATTATAAGCAGATATATACCTATTTAATATAGTAGTCTATCATACTTACTTTACTTAA
This sequence comes from Scalopus aquaticus, assembly GCA_004024925.1. Classification (NCBI taxonomy): domain Eukaryota; kingdom Metazoa; phylum Chordata; class Mammalia; order Eulipotyphla; family Talpidae; genus Scalopus; species Scalopus aquaticus. The sequence continues at coordinate 77,447 of PVIJ01005544.1, read as the reverse complement.
TAAAAACTGGAGGACTTTTAAATTACAGATAAGACAAGGATAAATACAATGGCACTATTATTTTAACATATCCTGAAAATTTTAGGAAATTAAATAAGACATTATGCAGAAACAAGTGGTATAACCAGTTGAAAAAAGAGAAGTAAAAGATCACTAATTTCAAATTACATATTGCTAAACAACACAATATGAAAAGAAATCAGTGAAAAAAATGGCCACCTTTAATAAGCTAATCAGCTGCCAAATAAAAATAAAAAATTCAGAATTAAAAATATTAAGAGAGAAGTTAGAAAATATAACTTGTTTTTTTGTTTGTAAGGGAATTGTAGACTAATTATCCTATATTACTATCTAAATTAAGAAAACAAATATTCTAGATAAAATATTTTAAAAGCATTATACAATTTCTGAACTCCCATGAAGCTAGAAATCCGGAGAAATAATTGAATGCCAGAACTTGGAATACTTCTGCTAAATGCTGAGATCTAAGACTACTTAAGCTTTGATGGAATAATAGAAGAAGGGCTGTTGGAGATAAATTAGGGAGACTATTTTATAATATAAAGTGAATATCATAAAACTACTCTAGCATTAGAAAGAACAATAAATAAATCTGACATACAGAAAATGTAAGCAAGAGAAATGGCTTCATTAAAATTTTATGTTGGATAAACAGAAAAAAAATAGTAACCATAATTCTCATAACTACAAACTAAGCTTCATATATGTTTGAGTCTTAATTATAATTATATATTGATAGCTCAAGTAGATCAAATATCAGGATATAAATGATATGAACAACACAATAGGCTTGATCTAATGAACCATTATAGATTATACCCAATAATTGGAAAATACTGAGTCTAAACTCATATGAATATTTGTAAAACTTGAAAAAACAGAGACTACAAAACTATCCTTAATAGTTTTCAGAAAATTGATATCAGATTTTATTTTAGGGTAAAAATTCAAGTAATTTGGAAACTATTAGCAAAAAGATAACTGGCAAACACAATACATCTAAACAACTTATGGGTTAAGAAATAGTAATAAAAATTCAAAGGCATTGGAAATGAGTGGTAATGAAAGTTTACATTTCAAAATGTGGGAGGCAGATGTGATACTAGAAGAAAACACAACTCTTTAAATGCTTATATTAGAAAATAAGACTGAATATCAATGAGTTAATAACAGCAGAATAAACTCCCAAAATATATAAGAAAGGCAATAATTAAAATATACACAACAGAAATTAAAAAATCAGGCAAAAAACATTAGACACACCAACAAAGGTAAAAGTTGGTTCTTTGAAACAACTAATAATGATAAACCTGTGGAAAAATTTGTCAAGAAAGAAGGGAGAAATGCAAAATAAATACTATTAAGAATTAAAACATGAATAGTGGCCTGACACATCCATGGGGCGTGGGGAGGTAGAAAAAAGGAGGGATGAGCACAGTGGACTGTGGTGGAGGATTATGGGTGATTTGGTGGTGGAAGAACTATGGTAATCACATCTGAGGGGAGAAATTATTGTGAAAAATGAACAAGAGTAAAATAATGGTAGTTTTTAAAAATGAATATATACTCCTACTTATTAGATTAAAAGTGTAAGTAGCATTGTATACATTTAATGTCAATAAATTTGAAAATCTAGAAAATAAAAGAATAATCTTTTAGAAAACCTTAATTTACCAAAATTGGTCAAAAGAAATAGAAAACATAAGTAGCCCTATAATCATTAAGTAAATTGATCAATACTTACAAAGAAAACATCAGAATAATATTGTTTTGCTATTATAGTCATTACTTAAGGAACAGGTATAATTTTAATCATATACAAATGCTATCAGTAATTAAAAAAAGAGAATATTCTCCAAGCAGTTTATGAGATTTGCGAAGCAAAATAAGGACATTATAAAGGAAAAAAAAACAACTTCAGTCATGATTATTGTAGAAATAGGACTAAACAAAATATTAACAAAACCCAAATATATAGTAAAAGAAAATATGTTATGGCCAGGTTGTTTTTATTCCATGAATGAAATTTGATGAGTGTAACATCACTTGAACGTATTAAAAGCCTAATATGCTACTTCTATATATTTATATTTGCCAGTTATTAACCTTTTTTTTTTAAGATTTATTTATTTATACATACAAGCTGGGGTACAGGCCAGAGGCGTGGGGCGGCAAGAGGGTTCACCAGAGAGAGTGGGGAGCAGAACAGGTAGATCAGAAATACACTGCTGAGGGGAGCAGTGGGTGAGGCAGGAGAGGTCTGCCACACCATGTGGGATTCTCCCCGGCTGGACATCGAACTCGCATCTTGCGCTGCCGACAGCTCCACAGCGCAGTGCTCAACCTCTGTGCCACCAGGGAGGCCCCAGTTATTAACCTTTTATATATTATTTTATTTAATATTTTTAGGCCATGAGGCCATAGAGCACACGTTTATTATTTTGTTCACTCCAGAAAAATATTCCCTTCATTCAACACTTGTTTAGAGAAATTGCTCCTATCAGTCTCACCACATGGTTCTGGGATAGACCCAGCATGGTACCGTGGCCTCTTGGCTGTGGTTGGGCACGTGATCCAGTCTGGACCCTCAGAGTCCCCGCAGTAGGAGTCCAGTGGTTGACACATAACTGTACTCAAGCCAGTCAGAATTCCTTCTCTCCATTTTTGAACTCATGCTGGGAAGAGAAGGTTCCTTTGCCTTTTGGGTAAAACCTGCTAGAATATGAATTTAGAACTGCATGTGGTCTGTGAAGAAGTTAATAGTTGGAGGAAATGGAGTTGGACAGTTCTGAAATTTTTTAGTGTCTTATTTTGTACATTTTACAGATGAGCAAACATCTTAGAGCAGTTAAATAATTGCCAGAGATCATATAGTTAATAAATAGCTAGTAAATGGGAGAATCTGACTTCAATGCCCATAAGGCCTTTCCCTTTGTTAGGTGATGTCCTGGCATCCCATATTCATAAGCAGTCACTTTTGTCATTCTGTCTGGTTTCGGAAAGCAGTGACCAGGGAAATGTGTGCTGTTTTCTTAGCAGGGGACAATTATCGATCATCTGTACATCTTATATTCTAATGAATTTGTTCACCTGACACTCCAGGGCTGGTTGGAATGGCAAATGAACTATGCCTTTTTAATAATAATTCTAGTGGATTAGAAGTGATGACCTAGAATTCTGTGTTGAAAAGAATTCTGGGACTCCATCTGGACTAGCAGGAAAGGGGGAAAGTGGAGTAGGGGAAATGAACAACTGCTTTTTTACATGTCTGATAATGTTTGGTAATTTGGATTACCATTTGGAACTAGGGAGTTAGATGTTTTAGCATCCAGGGAGCATTGAACAAAGAGCTCTTGTTTTTCAGTTTAAAAAATGTTTCGGTTGTTAGCCAGGGACTCACCTGTATGCCAAGTGAAACCCCTCAATAGTTCCTTCAATAACAGGATGATGCCATCTTATAATGAACACCTTCTCAAAATGTCCAGGCTATCCCACCCCACGACAATAGGGACAGAAACATGATCTGAATTTAGATTCTGGAATTGAATGTCAGTTGTTGGGACCACTCTTTTCTGGTGAGGGGGATGCTAAATCACAGCCACCCTGAAAATTATTATGCACTGGTATTGTTGAACATTTTCTAACAATCAAATTGGGCCTCACATTTTGTTGGTTGGAAGTTCCATTTCTCCATCTTTGGCCCAAGTTACTTAGCAATGGCCAGTCCAACTATGCGCCCACCATATTGTTTTGCATGTTTGACTAGAACATTGACAGATTAATAGGAAGGGTAAATAGCAGAGCACAACTGCAGGGGCCCAGTGTGGGGCGGCAGGATTGACTGCTCTGGACTTTGCTGTGTTTGCTTAGAGGAAGCCGCAGCAAAAGCCTGCTGAGACGAGGTGACCCAGGTCATAGGCATTTGTTTCTTGTCTCTATAGAAAACAATTGTCTTCTCAATGGAAGATGGCTTTTTCTGAATCTACACGGTTCCACTGACGAGGAAGCATTTGCCATTCTGCGGTGCTTGCTAAAACACACACATACAAATAAAAAGGGCACACAAAAGTTCAAATTTACTGTATTCCCTAGAGAATCTTCTAGCTCAGGTTAGCCAGGAAGGAAGTCTAACTTTGCAAAGTTTACCTTGAGGCTCTCTTCACCTACTTACTGCTAACTCCCCACATTTGATGTAGATGAAGTTTTTAATAAAGTTTCAGAATGATCCAACCACCTTCCCAAACTCTGATTCATGAGGGCAGAATCCATTAACATTTAGCTCTATTGACACTGTAAACTCTGGCTTGGGTTTGGAAGGTATTTTGATTTTAAAATTGCTCTGCTGTGAATTGATATGAGTGAGATCATTAATAATGAAGAAAAATCTATTTTGGGCAAGATTTAATCAACAAAAATTAGAGACTTTTATTTAAAAACAAGAAAAATGTTTCTGGTTAATTTCTTTGAATATGGCTGATTTTATATTTACAAAGTATCATTGTTCTTTAGAATAAGGTTTGCTTCTAATAAAAGAGTCTAAAGGGATCCTCCTTGATTTTTGGGTTAATTCCTCTCTAAATATACATACGTATTTATGCATATGTAGTATTAACATTTATATACACACCCATATGTGTATATACAGACGTATACATGCATATTGTATGTTGCTTATATATGATCAGCCAGACATTTTACTTGACTTGGTGGGAAAGAGATGGAGGCAGAATGGCATGCTGCAATTTTTTCTCTTGCTAGTTTTGATTTGTCACATGTGAGTGACTGTGAGCTGATTTCTAACACCTCTCTCACTTCCTTTTCTCTCCCCTTTCACTTATCTTCCCCTTCTGTTCCTCCATCTTCCTAGGGCTCAGGGCTTCAGAAATCTCTACAATGTTCCTGGAAGGAAACCTTTAATTCCTGACTGCTATTTCAGGTCCCTCTAACCTCTTAAAGGGAAAATGGCCATGGAGGGAAACGTAAACAAATAATAATAAAAAAAAAAACCCTACAAAAACTTGAGGAATACGAACTCCTCAGTGACATTAAAAACCAAGATCTGTCTGAGTATTAAGAAAAATCTGTACTCATGTGATGAGAGCTCTTTTATTCATTAAAATCAACCAGTATAGATTCAACACCTACTCTGTGCTACTCAGAAAAGTTTCTGTCCATTCATAGCTGACAGTCTTGGATTGAGGCATGAGACAGTTACTCAAATTCTGGATAATTATCTAAGAATTGGATAATTCTATAGTGTGCCCAGTGTCGTAGTGAGGTGACCTGCAGAAGGTGTGGACAAATACACAGGAGGCACCTATGCTAAAATTTCAAGGTACCGGAAGATACATGCCTTTCTGGTCTGTGGCTCTTTATTATAGTTTATAATTTAACCTCATTTTCAGGGCATGGAAGAAAAGATCAGCTCTCCAGTGGATACCGATACTGTAGAAGCATGATAAGGTGGAGGGAAGGGATTTTTGTCTAACCCTGGTAGAGGCAGGAATTGCAACTGTCGCTTTGGCTGGATATGGTGTGGTTTTGGCTTTGATCCTACACCCCCAAAATTTGAGGAGTGAATCGGTGGAAGATTCAAAGTCTAGAGACCTTTGCTATCTCTTACTAGCTGCATAACCTGTAGCATGACCTGCAGTCTCTTTGAGGGTCCATTTTGTCAGCTATCACACTTGTCCACATCACAGTTAACATCATAGGAACAAACTCCATCTATTGTGGGAGGAGCAAGTCTGAGGTTTTACATGTGCTTACTCATTTCACCTCCACGAAAAATATGTGAGGCAGGTGTTATTACTGTCTCCACTTTACAGACCATTATGTGCAGTCATTTCTCTGTGTGTGGACTATGAAATACTGTATTATTCAAATAAAAGCTGTACTATTTTTAATATTCCAAAAGGAAGATCATGGGAATCGTCTTCTGGGAAGTTCTGTCTTATCTGTGTCTGTCCCTCTGTGTCTCTCCCACACTGCCTTCCTCTTGGAGTCTCACTGTGAGAGTCTTTTTGGATCTTTGAACTGCAGAAAATGAAAAGCCCTTCATACTGCCAGAAAGAACGATGTTCAAGTGTCCGTGCCACTGGAATGGAACTGGAAGGCCCTTAGGATTGGCCATCAGGAGAGGCCCCAGCTTGTCTTGGATGGTATGGTGGGTCCAGGGCAGCCTCCTTCTCGTCATGTACACACCACCCTCCTCTCCCATCAGGTGGCTTCTTCAGCTTCTCCATCACTGTGGCTTGTCGGTGACCCCTTGGCCTCCCCAGCCCCAGCACTGCCTCATGATTGTTCAGCTTCATGCTCCCAACTGTTTTTTAAAGACTTATTTATCTATGCATACAAGCTGGGGTATAGGTCAGAGGTGTGGGGTGGTGAGAGGATTCACCAGAGACAGAGTGGGGAGCAGAACAGGCTGATTGACTGAAGTACACTGCTGAGGGGAGCAGCGGGGGAGACAGGAGAGGTCTGCTGCACCGTGTGGGTCAGCTCCCTGGCCGGGAATCAAACTTGTTTCAGTGGCTGCCAATAGCTTCATAGTGCTGAGACTTAATCCCTTGCGCCACCGGTATCGAACTCGTGCTGCAGTGGTTCTGGATAGCTTCATAGTGCTGCACTTAACCCATTGCGCCACCAGGGAGACCCACGCTCCCAATTTTTTCAGTTATTCTCTATTGTTCTCATTCTGATTCTGACATTGGAGCAGTTCCTCTCCCACCACATCCCGTCAAAATTCTCTCATCAGGTGGTCCAAAAGCTTGAACGAGAAGAGATGAGGGGCCTCTTGGACTGTGGAGCCTCTTGGAGATGTAGCGTCGACTCGGACACACTGCTGGGTGGCAGGAATGTCAGGGGGGACAGTTTTATAATGTGAAAAATTAGCTCAGGGCAGGGGGTGGTGTGGGGGGGGTTGCATGTGGTTATTTACCAAACAACAGCTGAAAGTCTCCTTTATCTCTCCATTCTCTACACATTTTAAGCAGTTTATATTTTCACTGAATATGTCTACTCAGGAACACTGGGATGGGAACTAGAATTTGTGGGTTTCCATCCTGAATTCACCACTAAAGCGACGCAACCCTGGACATACCATCTCACCTCTGGTGTGTCTCACACACTAGGAAGTGATTTTCTGTTTCCAATGACTGATTCTGTGGCTTTCCAAATGGGCCAACTATATTAATTTTATGACCAAGCCAAGCTATACATAATGCATTTTGTATTCATAAACTAAAAAATATGTCTAGATGTGTAATTTTGCTTGTCAAATTAGCACAGATTACAAACTCAACATGGGTGAAAGTACTTCACTCTGAGACCCTTTAATTTGCCTGCTGAATGTACATACTAAAGTTTGCAGCTTTCTGGAAAGCAATTTGACTGGATTTCCAAGTATTTTGAGACATCCATAGCTGTGATACCACTCCTTCCTTCTAGAATCTATCTTAAAATAATTAGCGCGTGAGACCACAATCTCTGTACAAGGGTGGCCGTGGCAATGCTCGTGTGTATATTCGGTCACAGAGCCATCTCTTTGTCCGGTAATCAGAATGTGTTCTAGCTTAGAATACATATGTGATGGCCGGGAAAATCATATCTTTCGGGAATTGTTCATACACAGTAAATTTAAACAAAGTCATGAAAATCTGCAAGAGAAAAACTGAAACATTCAAGTTACCTAGTCTAGATACAAAAAATTATAACAATGTGTGATGATAAACTGAGATGTCAACTATTTTAAGAGTTTATTTGAGCAAGAAAGGATTCTGATTGGGCAGAAATGGTTGGGAGCTTCCCGTGAACAGGAGATCTGGGAAAGATTTTTGTAGAGAAAAGGTGGAAGCAAAGCAAGGAAATCCTTTGATTGGCTGTAGTTTAAGCCTGGTTGTCTGTGAACATTTTGATTTCATAACTCTGGTTTAATTACAGGCTTAGATTTTCGTTTACTTACAAAGTCTTCCACGGCATTAGCACCACATCAGCCTAGTGACCTCTTTGCTTAATTACTTTAACAGATGTTAACAAGACTTATTGTGGTGATCATTATCCAATATATACAGTATCAAACCATGATGCTATGTATATGAAAGTAATACAATGTTCTATGTCAATGATGTCTCCATAAGAGAATTTCCCAAAGATATCTAGATAGAATTGCTGGTGATCTTGTCATTTCTGGGGAGTCTTTCTGTTTTATACAAATCTATTGCGAATGTGTATTTTCTTAATAATAATGAGAAAAGACAATGAATGGTAATGATATATGTGTCTTACACATCATTTTTTGCCTTGTTCCTGAGAGTTGCTCCATCAATGGCTCCGAGAGTTTGAGTCACTTGTGCCAGCCTTCTGCAGCCCCCTCCCCAAACTCCCTCCTTCTAACCCAATTGGACTGGGAGACTGGGCCCTGGCTTGGAGATTGTGAAGGTGGGGTGGGCTGAGAAGGGGAAAGCTCACCAGGAGGTTCCAGTGGGCCCAGCTGGAGCAAAGTTTGTCCTGGGATCTTGGAGAGACTGTGGGAGCCTGCAGGCAGCAGACAGGCTGAAGGCCTGCATGTGGCCTCAAATCTATAAGGCTATTAGTTGGATTTTGCCAGAGTAAATTACCCCGCTTTGCAAGGACATTAACAAATTACCATGAAAATGCTGTCATCACTGGCACAAATGTCTCTCAAAGGCTCACTTCAGTGGGGTTTTTTTGTCCAGACTCCTAAGATTCACTTGTTAGTTCTACAGAAAAGGGAAGACTGAATCTCGAGGTAATTTGTACTTTGGGTGAATTCATCAGACCTGCTTTTTCCCATAGGGTTTGTTTTGTATCCAGGCTTATGTCGAACTCTTGTAAATGGCAGGAGCAGTTCTGGGGGCACTTGAAATGGGAGAGAATTCCAAAGTCGCTGCCTCATGTTAAACACCAAGCGCAGAGGAGATTGCCTCTCAGTCAAGAGGAAAAGAGGGCTGCGTTAAGAACAGGGAGGATTTTATCTTTAAAAGTCTGGCCCAGGAAACAAGCCCTGTTACAATTCATAGAGAGTTTGCATTCTGAAGTTTACTCTCCTGGTGAATAAAATGACATAACCACCCCATGGCTGTAAATATCACACGTATAACGTTTATAGTTCCATGAGCAACAAATACCTTTTGTAATCCAGTGAATCTTAAGAAACTGTGCTCAGGATAAATTTAGAGCTTAGGAGAGCAAGTCACACCTAGGAGCAGGAAAGATGAAATTTGGATATTGACTCCTCTTCAAATGTTAGCATTTTGCATTTGTCTGAGGATTATATCTCATTAAATTTTTAAAGCAGATTAAATGGAATCAGGAGTATGGTTAGCAAGTACATTAAATAATATCAGGATTTAAGCATATATATTTATTTATAGGTTGAACTCATATTACCAATTTGAGTTTTGTTCTTCTGATGCAACCATACTCAGGAATGTTGATTTCCAAGGCACATTGTATAGCACTCTTTCTATTTTGTATTTATTTGTTTAAGTTTTCTGTTGGTATAGATTGTTTCCATGTTAAGACGGATGGACCTCTTTAGGTTTGTCTGAGGCCCAGGTAGAAAAAAAAATCTAACTCTTCTGGGGTCTTTTGTAATATGTAGACCGGAAACCAATTAGGAGGCTAAATGTGGGCTTTGGAAACCAGCACTGTGAACAGTAAAGTAGACAAAACCAGCAACAATCTTTTCCCTCCCAACAAAAAATCCCCAAATGAGGATTAAAAACCCAGTAAAGTAGAGAGAAGTTTGACTTTTGGTAATTTGTCTGGAGGTTTGCAATGAAGTAGGTAGTAGATTTCAGCCTGCGTGATGTTTTGTGTGATTAAAAGGCATATATTATTTTGAATTGCACATGGCAGTGGATGTGGCTATCTTGTCATTGTTTTGAGTTTCAAAATTTCTTAGTTTAATCCTTCCCAAATAAAGTGGGTGAATTTAAGCCCCAACATCTGAGCTCTTAAAACAGAGGCCACTTGGGGAGGGACTTTGCATGTGATCGGGACTTTGCAGGCTCATGGTCACTTAGTTGCAGAAAAGAGCAGCTGTGCTGAAAGTTGCCTGCTCAGTCCAGTCTTGTCCCCCTGGCCGCGGGGTTCCCACAGTTATCCCCGAGGGAAGCAGAGCAGACCAGAGCAGCCTTGATGAAAACAGAAAGCTCACGGTTTGGAGAGTCAAGGATGCAGATGTTAGCTGTTCCTGTGACAAAAATCTCTCAAGGACTACAGTCGTGTTCTTGGCTCTGCTGCCTTCATGTCAAGACTGGTCTGGTGTTGAAGGAGCCTCTTCCAAGCTCATGGGTTGTTGGCCTGAGAGCCTCAGTTCCTCGCACACCCCAGGACCCGGTACATAAGGCGCTCATCATGCGATTGCTTGCTTCTTCCAGGGGAGGTGGGGGCAGCGAGAGGGAGAGAGAAGGGGAGAGGGAAGTGGGAAAGAGCAGATGAAGAGAGGTAAGACCAAGGTGGAAACCTCAGTTTTCCTTTGTATAGCTTAATCTTAAAAGTGCTCAGCAATTGCTGTTGCATTAGAAGCCAGTTGTTACTTTCAACTCACCAGGGAAGGCAAGGGTGTCGATACTGTATACTCGGAGTGAGGGGTCATCGGGGACTGTCTTGGAGGCATATATTGCTGAAATGTGAGAACACTGAATCACAGTAAAAGAACGTGAGCATTATTCAGAAAAGAGTTTGAATCTTGTCCACCACTGACTATGGAGTCCAGAAGTCACAGTGAAAGTTTCATCACTGGAGTCATGATAAATCACGCATTTCTTAGCGGCATTGACATTTTCCTTTACTTAGTTAAGTTTCTTATTGTTTAATCTTTGTCAAATACATGTGTTTTGTGTGTGGCTTTTAGGAGCTATTCTGGCATGAATTGAGACTACGGTGGTCACTGATGATGCTTGGTGAGGTTACGAGGGCGCTTCACTTTCTAACTATAAACAATAACGTTGTCTGGGCTTAGGCTCTCTTCCGTGGCTTGTGCAAAATGGGGATAACTGGTTTTTAAGTTATGTTAAGATGCATTGGCATAGCTGAGTCTTCAATTCCACTGTATTAACCCTTGGGTCCAGGCTAAGTAAGCATACAGAAGACTGTGATTGTTTTTAATTAAAAGAAAAACTTTACACTTGCACGGCCTTGGCAGTTTCCAAAGTTCTTTTCCATGTATCGGTATATTTGGATCCTTGAAACAATTGTAGGATAAAAAAAAAGTAGGTATTATAATCAGTTTTCTATTTGTGGAAATAGATACTCAGAAAGGTTAAAGATATGATAAAGAGTACTGGATGTGGATGAAATAACTTATTCCAAATCTTAGTATTTACAAGGGGGGGAATCAAAAGTCCAGAGAAGTTAGGTGACTTGCTCAAGGTCACATAGCTGGTAAATGCGGAGCTGAGTCAAGAACTTAAGTCTCTGGGCTTCAGTATCAGAGTTTTTACTACTACACTCTGGCATCTTTGGTCTGATTTGGTGAACATAATTGCGTAAATGGCAAATACATTGTTGCCTATGTCTACATGTCTCAAAGTGCTATGGAAATATTTTATAAATGCAAAGTGCGTCTGGAAGGCAGTCTATGCATATTTCTCTAATCAGGAAGGTATTGTTCCACTTCTTAGCAGACCGAAAATTTTCTGACTTTGGTTTGTAAGCCCAAGATATTGTCTGTCCTCTAAAATGGACAATGTAATGCAGAATTTTGTTGTTAGGGAATTAGGAAGAGCTCTTTTTCAGCTTCAAAAATAAGAGAAAACTCTGATGTAGTTAAAAAAACAGATACTATTCTTTTGTTGTTGAAGGCAAATGGTTAAGTTGCCAGTAGTCTTTTGCATTCTCTCCAAGCATGTTTGAAATAGCATATTTGCATATGTGTAAGAGTATAGAATAAAAATTTCATCATAATGCAAGAAATGGAGTCCAAACATTTGACTCTCATTAAATGTATTGCTTCATTGGAACTTAATGAAAGACAGTATTTTTCATCAATCAGAACTCTTTGAAAGGCTATAGAAGTAAAGATCAACTTAGGTATTTGTAACAGACCGTATATTACACTGAGAAAAATCCCCAAATGGTCATAGATAGTCATTCTTAACCTGCCTCTGATCCACTCATGCCCATGATAAGAATTTCAGCTTGTTAGAGGATAGGAGCAAATTGCCAATTACCAGATATTCAAATTCACATTTAACAAATGCATGTACACTCACATGTATATATTTAACTCCTAATTTACAGATGGGCTTTCTTACTAAAGTCTGTTTATAAATAGGTTGTTTATTACTCAAAGTATAATTTCTCATAGGAATCTTCCACCTGAAAACATTTACTAAGTGCCCAAAGCTGGAGCCCTCTAGCTGCACTGTCCTGTGGTTGGATTCTGAAGCCAACCTCAGAAGTCTTTGAAAGCAGAACTGCAGCTCGTTTGCATAGTCAGCCTCAGTCCTCAGCCCCGCCCTCAAGCCCAGCACTAGACCCTTCTGGTAGAGATGGTGAGATACTGGCCAAACCTTTTCACCCTTGCTCTGGAGCATGCACTGGACTACATTTCCCAGTCACCCTTGCAATTGTTTGGCCACGGAATTTATTTTTGTCCACAAAAACTCGCGGGAGTGATGAATCTCATGTCCATGCTTCGTGCTTTAAAACCTCCCCCAATATTTCCTCCTCTCTAGTCTTTGTCTAGTCTTGTCCTCTCTGCAAGAGCAGGTTCCCAAAGTCCTTGGAGTTGACTGAGACCCTGCATCATTGTGTTGAAGGCTGCCGGCTACATACTGACATGGATCGTTGGATATAAAAAAAAAATTGAAATGTGTGACACTTACTGGACTTTTGGGATTTACTGATCACCAGCAGCCAGCATGAGCGCTTACTCCTGAATCCTGTGCCCTTTGGGGTTGTTATTTTGACCTGAGCTTTTTAGGACGACGGGATGGCAGCAAGGGAGGGAAGCCAGGAGCAGACTCAGGGCACAGGAAGCTCTTGAGGCAGTTGAGGGGGAAGGTTTCTTGAAGCAGAGATATGGAGAAGGGGGGGGTAGGAGAATCCTCATAGTGGGGTGATGTCGAGCCATGAAAGCGCGCACCAGCCGCGACAAGGGTGCCAAGCAAAGCCAAGGCAACATCATCCACAACTCTGTCTGTGCACAGCTGGCTTCATCTCGTGTCTTGTTAATGGGAATTGGTTTCAGAGATGTAAGTGCTCCTTTTTGAAACATTTAAGTTCTAACTTAACACTTTTTGCTCCCCTCATGTATTCACGTGTTCATCTAGTCTCCAGTTTTTCATGCCACATGGATTTATTTGGAACTATTAGGAGCTATTTCTTTGATCATACTCAGTCTAGAAGCTTTAATCTCTATGCACTTAAAATTTCATTAAAATATATCCAGGAGCTGTGTGTGTTTTATTGAATGCTTATACCATTCATGCGGTGGCACAGAAAATAGCCGCACAAGAAGTGTTAAGGTTGCGTCTACCATTGGAGAAAATGCAAAACCTAATTAGGAAGCTGCGGCGACCATGAGAACTTGCCTCTCAGCTGGGCCAGGAGGCCATGCTTTCTCAGGGCTTCTCTTGGCCAGTGACCAATCATGTTGGGCCTGTCCTGGGAGATGAGGGACTCCTCTGGTGGCTCACTTTGACTTCCCGGAGGGCTTCCTGAAGGTCTAGATGCACCATCCTTGGATTGGATGGCAGTCTAGGAAGCACCCTCCCAAACTTTCTTCTTTCTTTTCCTCTCTCCCTTTTCCTTGGGAGCAGATTCGCTCCTCCTATTTTCTCCCATAAGCATTTTCCCCAGTACCTTTCTTGCACATAATCAGTCTTGGTGTCTGCTTCTGAGGGGATCTGTGCTAAACCAGAAGTCACTCTAATCATTTTGGAAGTGTAAAATAGGACCTGTTCTCATCTCCTCTCATTTCCTGACCAGGTGAGATTCTATTATGGAGCTTGAGAGTCTGCCCTTGAATTATTTAGGGCAGAGACCTACTTAGTTCACCAAATTGAAATGGGACCATCAGGTTACAAAAGGAAAGAAAAATATTTCTTGCTTTTAAACCCAGGGAATTGTGCTGGAGGTGGGAAAACAACCACTAAAGAACCAACATTTTTTAACATGTTATTAAGCTGATGTTTTCCATATGGAATCTCACTGGATTATGAAATGAAAATCCATTTCAGGTGGATATTTTCCTCCCTAAGGAAAGGGAGGGTCAGTGACATGCCCAAGGTCACACATCTGGTACGAGGCAGAGCTGGTCTGCACACAGATCTCCCCTGTTCACAGCTCTGCGTCAGCAGAGCAGAGACACAAAGGTTGAGAGTGAGAGATTCTACTTCTCCGTGTCTTTTCAGAGAGTGGCATCGCAGTGGAAAAGTACTGTGATTTTCTTTCTTTCAAGCTGGTGCTGGAAGCTGACCCGTTTCAGAGTCTGGAGAGAGAAAGGTCTCCTCCCCTGGTCTGCTGGGTTTGCGCCTGCCCCCTCCCATCTTCTTTATGTGAAATGGCTCATAATTAAAAAGTACGGATTCTATACAGACACAGAGGCTTTTCAGTATAGGCTACATTTCCCAAAGTGGTTATTATGCATGGATGTGCTTAGAGAATTAGATTTCTGTGGTCTTGACTTTAATTGCCCCGTCTAGATATGTGATTAAGCTTTTGTTCTTTGTTTCAAGATGACCAGTCAATAGAGTTTTGTGGTTTTAATTTCATCTGAAGTGTCGTTGGAGAACGAGCAACAGTGTCTAGTGCTTTCTACTCTCTCCTTTTTCTCAGTTCCTAGGATCATTATTCTGATATTTTAAGATCTTATTAAACACCAAGGGTGATATCAAATAGCATTATGTTAGTGGCCCAATGTTTTGAGGGCAGATGTGATTTTTCATACTTTTTTTTTTAAAGCATAGTACAAAATGGCAAAAAAAAAAAAGACTGCATTTTCCTTGAGCCTTTTCCACCACCCCCCTGCCCTGAGGACAGAGACTATAAATGTGAAGCTTGTGGGAAGTTGAGGAAAACTCAGTTTAATATAAAATTCTAGGTCCCTGTCATTGAATATCTGTTACCATGGCAACCGATTTAAAATCGGGAAAGACCAAGCTACTTAGGCAACTAAACTAGATGTTTTTGAAAGTATGGTAACTAAAAATATTTTAAAACATACACATGTGCTGACCTCGCCGACACAGCAGTCTGACTTTGCCGTGGTGACTGGCGGGAGGGACAAAGGATGGAGTTAAATCACATCTGCGCAGGCGTGAGAGGACTGGCCACTGAGGCAGTCATTTTCCTCACTGTGTTCAAGAACCGCCATTCGGGGTGCTCACAACCCCCTTGCGCCGAAATACAAGGGCATTCGTAACTTTAAGTTACTAGTGCAAACTAACAGTTTTCTGGTTGACAAACTTCAAAAATAGAAAAGTGAATTCCTTCAAGAAACAGTTTCCATCCAGTCGATGGTGTCACTTGCTAACATTATTAGAAATGAGTTTTTGGGAAGGTTAGGGGATGATACAGAATTTTAGTCTTAGCCTCATGTTCATTTAGAATCGCAACTTCCAGAATTTTCCCCTTATCGTCTTATGTGTTGGATTCCAAGCAGGAAAAAATAAATAAATGAAAATCTCCAGGGGCTTCAAGAAAAAGAAGTTCCTTGAGGATGGTGTTCCCTGGCACATTTCGATGACCAAGTTAACCAGGAAAGATGGCAGAAGGAAGAGGGAGCACCAGGCTAGGTGTTCTTCCCCTCTGTGTTACACCTGAACTACTTAGACTCAAAAATTCCATTTCACGGCAGATTTGGAGCCAGATAATTTCTTTCTTCAAGAAGTCTTTTCATTATCCTGATAAATTTTTCGAAGCAGATTATATATATTTTTAAAAATCAGGGAAAGGAGGCATAAATAACAAATGACCATAATAAGGCTTTCCTTAAGTTGCTGACTTACTTGATAAAGGCAGACATAAGAATCATCCTTGACTCAGTGAGGAATTTCTGAAAGAAAGAATGTGGATGGGTCAGATTGAAGAGGGAAACCACTACCCAGTTTCAGAAGTTTATGGATAAACCTCAACCTTTCAGTTTAAATTGATTTTTTTATGGAAATGTTTGCAGTGCCTGTACCCAAGCAGACATCAGAGGAAATAACCAATGTGAATTCCCAAACATTTCTTTCAGTGCTTTGTTGTTTTTCATGTGTGCTATTTCTGTTGTTGGCATAGCAAGAATGGTGAGGGCAGAGTACAGAGTTAAAAGCCTCCTTCTGGCGTAGTGAACATGGTATGACTAAAGCTAGAGTTTTGAGCCCAAACTTTAGAGAACTGAGGCAGGCATGAAATGTCTTTGCATTGACCTCTGACAAGGTTTGAAAAACTCCTTTTGTTTCCTGAAAATGTACTATAAATGTCAAAAACCTTAATATTCAAAGGGACTCTGTTCTAGAGCCTTGGGGGACATGGAACAGCAAGTAGACAAAGATGAATGTGTAGGACCGGGCTTCTTAGTGAATTTGTACTGGATTAAAGTAAAAAGGAATAGTGCACAATGTAAGCGCAGATGTAAAACAGGGAGATGTTTATGTCTTCAACTCATCTTATAATGTTTATTCTAAGCATGGCAGGATAAAAAATAACATGGAGATGCCCATCTTTCTTATCCTGCTCTCAGAGAAAAGGATAAAAAGATGCAGTATTATTCTGAAGAGAAAATCAATGCAAGTAGAAGAGGCTGCTCCCACATTAAGGGGCTTGTGACAGAGAGCTGAGACTTCTCAGAGAGAGACTTAGTGTTAGCAGGAGCAGAGAGGAAAAGGGAGACCAAGATGGTGCCGATGAGAATTGAAGGAAGAAGAACAAATGGTGCCTAGGAGATTAGAAAAAATCAGAATTTTTAAATAAACTTTGCTTTGGACCATGTTTTTGAATCCCCTTAAAACTGGAAGAGGGTTATAAAGATAGACAGGTCTTAAAAAATTATATCACTCCAGAACCAGACGGTTGGAGCCACTGCTTTATGAGCTTTACATGAGTAATTAAGATCAATTCAATTAGAGGAGTATTTGTAAGTATAGGAGACATATTGTCAGTTCATCGTTTTGAAATAAAACTTTCCATGGCTTCCTCTTGCGTTGTTTCTCTACCCAGTCTCTTTTATTATGTTATCAGGAAGATAGAAAGTTAGTACCATAATAGAAGGCTTACCTGTTACTAGATATAACACAACCACTATCACTAATAACAGTTATAGTCAAGTGCTGTTCTAACTAGAGGGAGTTACAGAGAACCACTGGCTTTTAAAGATAGTCACTGACTTCTGAAGAGTCTGCCTGGCTTCTGTCTTTTCTTCCCTTGGAAAGTACTTTCAATAAACTTTGCATTAATTCTAACCTCTCAGTCTCTGGATTCTTCCACAACCTGTGCTGAGCCAGCCTAGGACCCCCGTGCACCACATCAAATGAATTATAAGGGACACAGATATATTTGGTATTTTTTTTTCTAATAAGAGAATGATAAAAACCGAAGCCATGTTTACCAATGGGTGAATGGGCTAGGAGATGAACAAGGTTGGCAAAAGGCACACAGGGAGCTTCAGCATTAATGGTAAATTCTTCTTATAACCAGGATTGTGGGTTCTTATACGTTTATTATTATGCCTAGTACTTTATGCATGACTACTTATATTCTTTTAAGTATATCAAATACATAATTGAAATTTCAAAAATAATATATTTAAGTGGGAGAAAAGTTTATGTCTAAAAATGTAACAGTGAGCAAGTGTATTCAGATAAAAGATTGCATTGCAAAAGACATTAAGGGAAAAAGAGAATTCTATTATTGCTGAAAGGTCAATACTTTATAATGTATGATAGTCCATGTAACAGGTGTGTGTGTCTATTTACATCAAAAATTGATAAAGGGGAGGAGAATTTGCTTGTTTGTGTAACTGAAATAACCACAGGGAGAGACTAACCAATTCAAAATAGAGATAGGTCTTTAAGAGTAATAAGTGAACCAAGTAGACAAAAATAAGTATGACCATGGAGGATTAAAGTACACAATTGACAAGTGTACACATATAAATAGACCATAAACATCATTTTAAAATACATTTGGAATATTTATGAAAATCAATTCTGTGCTTATATATTAAATAGCATAAAAAGCTCAATAGATTTCAAAAATTTGATACAGAGACCATACTGATGATCAAAATTATGCAATAAAAATTTTAAAAATGTTTTCAGTTTTACGCTATGCTTTTTTATTAAAGATTTATTTATTTTGCATACAAGCTGGGGTACAGTCCAGAGGCGGGGGGCAGTGAGAGGGTTCACCAGAGACAGAGTGGGGAGCAGAACAGGCAGATCGACAGAAATACACTGTTGAGGGGAGCAGCGGGCAAGGGGAGGCCCTTACTCTGTACTTTTAATCTGGAAGTTATAAACTAAGAATTGAAGGATAATGAACAAGAGTCCTACTCATTAAAATGTAGATGGAGCCCGGGGAAATGTATATCTTGAAATGACATTTTATTAAAAACAACAAACTCTGGAAAAAATGAATCAAGTTCTCCTCTCAAGAAGCTAGCAAATGAAGATAATATTAATCTTAATAATAACAGTTAGTGAAGATAAAAGAAATTATTGAAATGGAACACAAATAAAAGTAGTAAAATTAATTCATAAAACCAAGTCGAGACTTTGTAAAAAAATGCTAAAATAGCACCTTTCACATAATATGATAGAGAAAAAGGAGAAATGATACAGGTGAGGAATTTCTGTTGGACTTTGATAATAAGATACATACAGATTTTAGAAATAGTAAAATATTGAAAAGGAAATTGTGCAGCATTCAGTCTGCAAATAGGTAATGAAAATTTCAAGGACTGAGTCACACCTCCTCAATTGGACATTCTCTAGGAAATGTGTTACAGTCTCTCTCTTTCACATTCTAACCCCCTGAAGAAAATCAGCTTGGGATGGATGCCAACTCCTCACACTCTTTATGCTACTTTTATCTTTGTGATGTGTGTTGCCCCCATTCGAGGCTAATTTCAACGGGTTTTTAAAAATAGTTTCAAATGGAATGTCAGCATTTGATTACAGATGTGTTTTGTTTGACTTGCATGCTGTTTTTCAATTTTTTTGAATTATTGCCAATTAAAATAAAAAGGAAGTCAAGAGATTTCACTTAAAAATCCAGATTTCTGGCAAAGCAAAATTGTAGTCGCTATGGGGTCGATGGTGTTGCCGATTGGCTAGGTTCTTGTGTTCTAGCAACTGGGAATATCACCGGCATACAGAACTAAAGGTTAGCAAGCTCAGATTTATTGCAAGAAAGACTCCAGACAGCAGGAAGGGTGAAGGGAAGAGCCCATTACTGTTGGGGATAGGTAGGTTTCCTTTTATAGTCGCTCATGGGGACTTTCCCTCTTCTGATAATTCTCCACTCCCCTACTCTGCCTCATTGTACAGCTTTGCCACCCAGAGGTGCCACCGTGAGCTACTGTTATTTCCCTACATATCTCTGTGGCAGCCAGCCTCTGCCTGCTAGCTTTCTGCTCCCTTGAGCACCCAGCCTCAATCTACTGTCTTGCCCCCAGCCCTTGCCAGCCAGCTTGCAGCCAGCTCCTGCAGGCCAGCTCCCTAGCCAGCTGGCTCTCCACTCCCTCAATGGGGACTGCCATTTTCCATTCACTGCAGTCCCCACTGGGGACAGTGGAGAGGCCCCTATGATTCCATCCCAGGTCTACCTCCACCAGAGAGACTTATCAGAGCTCCAGATGCACAGGTTTGCCATGTCTGCAGAGTAGAGGAAGTATTAGACTCATCAAGTGATTGACATGCTAATGTGGAAACATCTAGCAGAGTTCTGGGTCCTGGTTGGGGACCAAGGCAAATAAAATATCCATTTCCTCTTTTACCCTTTGTTGTTTCTATTATTTATATAAAATTATTGTTGTTTAGTTGTAGAAACAAGATGAGCAATGAAATGATCTCAACAAAATATTCAGTAATTACATCCTCTACTTAGGTATTTGAAAAAGGAACACTGTGCTGGTTGACTTCAGTTTATTATGGTGTACAGAAGTTGTAGCCACACCCCTCCTTGCTAGCTGCAAACTCAAAGCTTCAGTTTTTTTTTCGTAGCCTCCGCCGTGTGCCCTTGGCTCCATGTTAGACTGTAAGGTCCTTTCAGGCAGGCTCAGCCCCTGCATGTCTTGTGCCTGTTCTCAGCACCCAGGCACAGCCTGACACTGAGGAGGCACTAAATACCTGTTTGTTGACAAAATGATATGAGAGAGAGAGAGATAATTACATGTATGGTTATAACATATAATTCTTTATTATCTGATATATGTAATTAGTTGTAAAATATAATAAAATATGTAATTAATATATCACATGCTTATATATGATATATTATTTAATTACTATATTGTATACTTATATGTGATATATTATTACATATAATTAAATATATGAGAGAGGAATCATATAGTCTAATTTCCAAGACAATTTCTCTTGAATAATGTGAAAATTTTCTTTGATCTATAGTATATCTATTGTTCTTTAATTCATTTATTCTTTCAATTCATTTTAAAATATCATTTATAAAACATGAAAAGAAACAGCAAAGTATCTGGTCCATAGAAGGTGTTTAATTGATTTGTTCATTCAAGATATCTATCTACATTGTTCTAATCAGAAAACACTGTGATTTGGTAATTTGTTAAAAAATGAAAATTCAGTGTATGTCAGGATGGGAATCAAAAGGGTTTCACCGAGAAATACAGGGATCTGGCAGAATGGAGGACTGATTTAGATTTCAGGAGGAAGGTGACACAGTAGAATAGTCCGGGGCTCCATTTGCCAGGCTGGTATGTCAACGGCAGGGTATTCCAGGAGACCTCCCTCTCTGCAGCCCTGACACCCAGACCCACCAATGTGCTCGCGAATGTCGTTGCTGGAAGAACTGAATCTTGGTGTGACCTTGAGCTAGAAAGAGCAAATATGAGCTCCTCAATCCCTTTTCTCCTTGCGTTTGAGAGGAAATGGCAGCATGCATTTGTTATGGTTAGTGACAAGCATTATCATACAATAAAAGCCCAGGAAAACAAATGTATATCAGGTTTTAGAATAAGGACTAGAGGTTAGGGGGAAGTTGTAAAGGTAGGGAAAATGAGCATGCCGTGAAAATTTTACTGAAAGTTTTAAAGGTTATGACACAGATTCCTGGTTTTTAACAGAACAATCTGTCTTTAACGACTGGATTTCCTTTGTAGTGGAATGACATTTCTCCCTTTCTCAGCAGGTCTGCTTTCTTGTCATTTGAAAACACATTTCCTAGTTTTACAATTGTCCATTTGAGCATTGTAGCAACCTCAAAGATTAAGCCTTCTGCTTGCACAGCCTGAAGATGGGGTCCGCTTGTATAGCTCCCTAGCCTTCAGTCCACCAGTACAGCTGAAGACTCTTCCCTGAGAGTTTCCATCATTCCCACCTGTCAGGTGCCCCTCATAGCCTCTGAGGTTATTCTGCCATCTTGCCCTTCCACACAAATGTCTGGGTTCAGAGATGCATAAAATATAGGGCGGTAATGGGGGATAAGGACAGGGGGCGTGTTTTTGGTTATGCGTAAAAGGCATTTCCCAAAATAACTCAGTTTGAAATCCTGCTCCACTCTTCCTTTTTCTTTTAATAACCAAGTTTCAATTTGAAGTCTACATTTGGGGAAAAACATACTCATTTCCAAAAAGTTTGGCCAAAAGACTTAGGCATGAAGCCATCTTGCAAAATGTACATTTCTTCCCCTTTTTCTATTCAGTATTCTCAGAAATAAAGTTTCTGATGGGTTTGGGTTGGGGAAGGAATGCCTAAAATCTCACTGGCTCTTTGAAATGTACAAAGTGTAGGGGTTTAAATGCTTGAAAAGAAATAATGTTTTTTGATACAATAGAAATCAATTAAAAACAATGTTGGTCACACGTAGTCAATTATGGCTTCTTAATAAATCCAAGTGAATTTATTCATTTTCCGTTTAATGGCGTACATTAATTTTCCCAAATTCAAAAATGGCAGAAATATAGTAAGACTTTGCCCGTTGCTGGCATGAAGCAGTGGCACATGCTTCATATGCACATCTGAGGTTAATGGATGTTAAACATCAAAAAAAAAAATATTTGTGGTCAAAGTTTGGAAAATTTGGCTATGCTATTGAACACTTACAGGAAGCTGTAGTATGTGGTTTGAGGGGTAGTGTGGGGTGATCACCACACTGGTTTGGTCCATGGCCAAGGATCTGCTTTCCTCATTTGATGTGGAGTCAGATACATCTGGGGTTGAATCCTGTGCCACTCGGGGCAAATCACATAACCTCTCTGAGCTCCTATTCATCTGTAAAATGAGTCTAATGCCACATCTATCAAGATTTTGTGGTGAAGATCAAATGAAATAATGCATATTAAATACTCAGCAAGGCTATTGCATAAGAGTAAATGTCAATTTAAAATTGACATTTCACCCCCACTTAGGGATCTGTAGTGAAATACCCATATGCACTGGGCTGGGAGTTAAGAAGCAGGTCCCAACCACTTCCTGAATTAGTAACATCATCAAACCTCTTCACTTAGGTAACTGGATCCCCCATGTCTTTACATTATACAACAGCAACAATAAAATCTACTCTTTTTTTTATAGAGCGTTTGTGAGAACCTAGTGCTAATACTATTACAAAACACTCAAACACCATGCCATTCCATCCACAAATTCTTCAGTAGGCATCATTAATTGGTAAAGGTATCAATTCTCCATAACTAAATTTTAGCCCTCTCTGTTTTTACACACTGACCATGCTATTATTATACCTAACAAAATTAACAGCGATTCATCAACACAATTAAATATTAGTCCATATATCCAAATATTAGTCCATATATAGTCCAAATATTAGTCCATATATGGATATATATAACTTTTCCTATTTTGTGTTTGGCAGAATTAAATCAAGATTCAAACAAATTACACATTCTGCATATGTTGCTATATCTTTTAAGTTCACTTTTGTAACACTCTACCTTCCATTTCCCCTTCAACCCAGATCAGTGTGTTGTTAGAAAAATGGGTCATTTCTTTGTAAAAATTTCTCACATTCTGGATTTTGCTGATTGCTTCATTGATGTGCCTTTTATTCATCTCTTTCCTACATTTTTGCAAACAGGTGGCTAGACCGAGATGGTCACTGGAGACTGGTACTTTTTTTAGGGAAGATTCTTCAAAGCTTGTGCTATGTTCTTCTTGGTCACTTCCCAGCCCTTAGTACCTAAGTCATCACTTCTTGGGACGTGTTAAGAGTGATCAATGAACTCAGGTGGTATAATGTGATTCTTTATGGAAAATTCCCCATTGACCATTCGTTAATGACTTTAGCATCTGGTTTTTTTTTTTAAAGATTTATTTATTTATGCATACAAGCTGAGGTACAGGCCAGAGGCGTTGGGTGGCGAGAGGGTTCACCAGAGACAGAATGGGGAGCAGAACAGACAGACCGACAGAAATACACTGCTGAGGGGAGCAGCGGGTGAGGCAGGAGAGGTCTGCTGAGCCATGTGGGAATCTCCCTGGCTGGGCGTTGAACTCACATCGCCACTGCCGACAGCATCACAGCGCAAAACTTAACCGCTGCGCCACCAGGGAGGCCCTAGCATCTGTTTTTAATCATTGACTAGATCCATTTTTGCATGAAAAGCCACAAGATGGGAACTGCCTAATTCTGTCCTTCCTTCTGCACTTACTAGCTATCGTATTTCTCTATGGAAGACCCTTCTTTCATCAACTCTTTCGTTACCTTAAAACACAGGAAAGGAAGGAATTTTTTTAAAGATTTATTTATTATGCATACAAGCTGGGATGTAGGCCAGAGGTGAGGGGGGTGAGAGGGTTCACCAGAGACAGTGGGGAGCAAAACAGGCAGATCTACTGAAATCCACTGCTGAGGGGAGCAGAGGGCAATGCAGGAAAGGTCTGCTGTGCCATTTGGGAATCTCCCTGGCCAGGGATCAAACTCGTGCTGCAGTGGCTGTGGATAACTTCATAGTGCTGCGACTTAACCCGTTGTGCCACCAGGGAGGCCCAGGAGAGGAAGGATGTTAATTTAATGAATATCTGTTGGATTCCATGAATTGTGGTGACACAGCAGCAAATGTTAAGAAAACCTGTTAGGAGAGGGACACTGGCAGCAGCTCCCCTGCCCTCCTGTGACTACGCAGGTGTTTCTTTTCACCAACCTCTCCCTTTGCAAAGCAGCAGAGCAGCTCTCCTCCTGCCCGCCAGAGACTATGCAGGCGTCACTTATCAAACCTGTCCTTTTTAGGGCAGCTCTCCCTGAAAGCAAGCATCCTTTCCTTCCCTTCCTTTTTCATATTATATTCCTTTTGGATATAGAAAAAAGAGAGAGAGGGTCACTTAGGGTCTAGATAATCCAGATGAAAAAACAACAATCACCAGATAGTGGACGATAAAGACGCCATATGGTTCTACACTCCTGGACTTGGACTTGGGGTTGTTTATTACTGTTTTTAATCTATTTTGTGTAGTATGTGAATTTTCCAGCTCTACCATAACCGAATGCCACAGACCGGGTGGCTTAAACAGCAGAAATATATTTCTCACAGTCCTGTAGGATAGAATCCAAGATCAGGGTTGGTTTCTTCTGAGACCTCTCCCCTCGGCTGGTAGATGACCACCTCTTCGCTGTGTTCTCACATGAATGTCCCTTGGTGTGTGTGTTGATTGTGACCTAATTTCCTCTTTATATGAGGACACCACTTTAATTACTTCTTAAATGACGCTATCTCCAATCCAATTGTGTTTTAAGATACTGGGACACATTTAAAACTGTAACGTAGGAATTTGGGGGGATACAATTTAGACTATGACGCATAGTAAGAATGAGTAATTACGCATTTTCTCTCCCACTAGCTGAGGCCTCTTGGGGAGCTCTATTATAGCTTATGAATTCCTTGCTCAAACCTAGTAAGTTTCTAAAAAGAAGTTTCTCAAAAATTAAATCATAATAGAAAGTTTTCATTGAACACTTGTGCAAAGGAGAAAATTATACAACTAACCTTTCCTAAGCACTTATTACGAACCAAGCTAAGTAGTTTATGTACATTATCCTATTTCATCTTCAAAATGATCCTCAGATTGGGCTGCTGTTATTACTGGCACTGCCATTCTCCCTTTTAAGGGGGAGGAACTTGAGATGTTAAAGGGGTTAAAGTGTCTGGGCTGCGTGCAGTCCTTGAACCTGGAGCTTATGGCCTTACGGTACTGTGCTCTCCATGATGTCCAGGGAAGCGTATAAAGGAATCGTATAAAGGGTGAATCTCTAGAGAAGTTAGGTATTAATGCAGTTTTGCAGGAAAGACATGGACCTTAGTGGCCTCTATTTCATTTTCAACTTCATCACTCCAAGCTGTGTGGTCCTGGGTTCCTGACTCCTTCAAGCCACGTTTTCCCAATCTAGACAGTAGAAATAATGGCCCGTGACTTGCTGGACTGACGCCAGTGTTTGAGCGACTGTGTGTGGGGATCCTAATACGATGTCTGATAACTAATGTTACAGTCTCCTCACAGGTCCTTGACAATTTTTCTTGAATATTCAGTAGGTTCTCATTTGATTCGAGGTCATTACCCCAAAGTGGTGAAGACAAACCAGTGGTAGTGCTAACAGATTACGTTATTGCAGCTGACCTCAGAGAGGAGATCTGGTCTGTAGATGCATTTCTTAGCTCATCCCCATGACATTTATTGTGAGAAACTGGGTGTTGTGAGGAACCTGTCCTCCAAGGGGGCACAGTCCTTCCAAAAGGGGGACTGGCCTACATGTGTTTCTAGTCAGTTAAGTTGTGATACTTTCCATGCATTCATCTGCCAAAGTGGCCCCAAAGCCATGTAATACATGAAATTATAACAAAAACTTAACCGATAAGCCTCCGGTGTCATGTACTTCCTTAAAATCGACCTTCAGTTGATAGAGTTGAATTTTTGAATTAAGCAATAAAAAAATTTCATGATGGGTATAAATACATACATGCATGTGCATGCGCGCGTGTGTACACACACACACACACACATACACACACATATTCAACTTTTTATCTTTAGAGGGGATGCCGAGAGCTTTGACTTCATTTGGAATGTTCATTTACCAGAGCTATTTTTTTGAAACTCATTAAATTTTAACTAGATGCACACACTTTCTGCTCAACTTGGGGAAAAAAACATATTTTAAGTATCTGTCAAGTCTGTCATCATTACCCATAGAAATGTGCCTAATTGTCTGCCTGGAGACGCTGATCTGCTGCGGGATCATCGCAAGTGTCACCCCGTAAGCAGGCGATGGAAGCACATGTACAGACAGTGCAACACACAGTCTCCCCTGAAGTTCCTGGTGCATTCATACTGGAAGGCTTGATTTGGAAATTTCCCATTCAACCATCCTAAAGAGTTGGGGTGGGGGGGTGGAGCAGGCAGAGAAAACCCACTTATCTTAAAGATTCATGATTCAAGCGCCTGATAGAATCTGCAGTTTCCATAGCGCTGGGCCGTAGATTTCCCTTTAATGTAATTAAGCCTCAAGATTTATGAATACAACAGGCCAGAACTTGATCCGTGTTCATTTTCAATTACTGCAGTGAAAGGGCCCTATCCAGATGTCTCTATTTACAGCATTCAGGCAGGCCGGACCAGGGGCCGAGGGGGGAGGGCCCACAAATTGTCACACTTGTTAATTCTTCACAGAGGATACTCAGCCGAGGTCCTGGCTTTGACCCTGTGACAAAAGGCGGGAGCCCCCGGGGCAAGGGCATCAATGCTTCCAGGGACAACACGGTGACCCATGGGGGTCACTCCCTCTGCTTTGTAGGTATTTGTGTAATAATGGGGTCCATTCCTTATTTTTATTTCTGTTACAGTTCTGGGAGCATCCAAGGGAAAAGACTGGCTCTGATGTGAAAGACAAACATATATAATGAGAGCATCAAGTGTCCCCTGGCAACAGTAACCACGATAAAATGCTACAGGGGAAATACACAGTATGCAGTGACCCACATAATTGGGCCTATTTTGGGGGCATTGTTTTATTTTTCTTTTGAAGGATGGTGTGTGTGTGTGTGTGCGTGCGTGCGTGTGTTTTAATGCACCCAGGTCTGCAATTTAGTTTTGTAGGGATTATTGCAACACAAGTGTCCCTTTTTTTCTTGCTACAGTTACTTGTGGAGAGTAGGTTTTCAACCCTCAAATACCCACCTGCCCCAACAACCTAAAATATGACATTTATTTTTTGCTTCAAAATTTTTCTGTGCTCTCCATGACCATTCTACAGGTTTCTTCGGCGTGTGCTAAGTGTTTTCTTACATTAATGTGGACGTTTGCATTGAGGTATCATTTTAAAAGGAAAATCTCACACAAAAGGCTTAGAAATAAGAGCCCAGTGGGAGACTCGGAGCCTCTAATGAAATGTACTGCATCCGGAAAAAAGCCCCAAATCATACCCTACACTTTTCCTCTGTGGCGTGTGTCTAGCCCATCATTTTATTTTCTCAACTCACAGACCAGAGTCGTTACCTTGTGAAAAAGAATGAATTGGAATATTGCTTTTGTTGAGCAATAATTGGCTGTTATATTAGCATGTGGCTCAGTAAAATGGAATTGTTGGCCAATTCTCTTCCATTTCAGAAGGTGGTTTCTTGAAAGTACTGCAAATTTCCTCCCTGATTAGCCCCTTTAAATCAATTTTGGGTTTTTCTTTTTTGAGTCATGACCTTTACGGGACTCAAATTCATTGCAGTGAATTTAGAGAGATTTGAATAGAATAAGGGATTGTTGAAAAATAGAGCTTTCACTCGGGTTTCCTCCATTCTTGCCCTTCAGAGCAACACCTCTTTTTTCTTTATTTAAGAAAAGATTTAATAATTCAATACCAGTCAAGTCAAGTCCAATACTTCATTAGACATAAATTTATCCCTCCAGCTCCAATGAATATATTTCAATACAAATGGTATAATTTCTGACCAGCTATTTCCTTTTTTGGAAGGTGAATGCACCAGGTGCATAGGACTGGAAGATAAAACTGAAGCATTTCTCGATTAGTTGTTCCTTCTGGAGAGCTGTTACCTTGACAATTTTGGCAATTGACTTGTACCTTTCCCACAAAGACTTGTGTAGACTTCAGGCAGTTATTAGAGGGTATTAGAGCCCAATGGCAGGCATTGGGAGAGTTGTTTTGAAGCAGTACTGAAACAGTGCTGCGGCTTTGAAATACGAGTTTCATTAAGTTTTATTTCATTCTTTTGCTACTTCAGGTTGAGATAGCACATTGATATCAGTACATTTTTGTTTTATAAAGTACTTTAGAGTTGACATGTACTTGGTCTTACTCTTCTTGTTGCTTCCTTAGCTATTTTCTACATTCTCTTCCTCCTTTTTCTTTTTCTTATTTCTCATTGTCTCTGTGGATTTCTCCCCTCCGTGTTTCTATGAGACAGGTTGCCATGAAGAATAAACAAATAAGTCAAGCTTCCCGATCACCAGGACCTCACTCCCAACCACTCCATCTTCTTCCATTGATGTGCTGTGAGCAATGTAGATAATAAAGTGCAAGATTTTGCAAACATTTTTGACCTGCACTAGACTAGATTCAATGCCTTTTCATTTGAACTCTTATGATTATGTTCTTTCTTCCATGGGATAGAAAGAATGCAGTTAGAGTTATTTTGCTGGGGTGTATTCATAACCAAGAGTACTCCATTGGGTATATCTTCGTCAATGTGTATTGTGGCAAAGAAACAGACACATGCAAAGCTCGTGACCCCTGCTTTAGAGAGCTCCTGCGAGAATGGGGTGCTATACAGGCTCTTGAAGAGCCATAAAGGTGTGAATTTGGGACAAGTCGAGCCTAAACTGGAAGCTCCCGGTTAAGGTAAACTCAGAGGCACCTGTGTTCTGAAGGGACACTTTACAAGACTGTCAGTTCTTCCTTGGAAAGAAGCACCAAAGGTGTAATGTACTGAGTTGTATAGTGATTTTTGTCTGTGCAAAGTGTTCTATTAGGGATTTACAGCAATCCTAGGTAGATAGAACCAGGTTGTTTAAAATGAGCATCATAAAGCTGTTGCAATTAGCAAATGTCTACAGTGGGATGTAACATGGAAAAAGATGCATACTTATGTCTATAACAGTTGTAAAATGTGTGCGTAAAAGACAGTGCTTTCTAGTATTTCTTTTGGTTTTTAAAAATACAATTTGATATTATGTAGATATATATTTATAATATATAATTTTGTTCAATTGAAAATATCAATGGAAGTTTTTGTTGCAGAAAGCTCTGT
Organism: Scalopus aquaticus; assembly: GCA_004024925.1. Lineage (NCBI taxonomy): Eukaryota > Metazoa > Chordata > Mammalia > Eulipotyphla > Talpidae > Scalopus > Scalopus aquaticus. The sequence goes on along the minus strand of PVIJ01005544.1, from coordinate 48,001 downwards.
AGAAGTCCAGTTTTGTGTCAGAAAATCCTGTGTGCCAAACCTTCGCTCAGGGGACTCTGAAAACTATTTATACCATGTTTGGGCAGAAGGAAGCTGAGCTACAGAAAGATGTCCTCAGAGGGGGCCGGGGATGGACATAGCCAAAGGATGACTCTTAGCTAATTTTCTGATAAGGAAACTGGATTTACATGGCAAAAAACTTCATAGGTGTGTTTGGAATGTATTCTGGAAACTATGGGGAGGCATTAGACAGTTGTCAGCCATGGTGGGACTTTTTTTTAAAAAAGATTTATTTATGCAGACAAGAACAGGGGCGTAGGCCAGAGGTGTGGGGTGGTGAGAGGGTTCACCAGAGACCAGAGACAAAGGTGAAGCCAGGGAAGCCAAGTTCAGAGAGAGGAGTGGACACTGACGTGAATTGGGGGGTTTGGGAGTTCAATGGGGAGGTCTCTGGGCATTACCCTTTGGAAAGTTGGGGTCCCAGTATGTTTAAAGTTGGGGTCCCAGTATGTTTAAAGTTGTTACTGGCATGGTCACCTATGACCTCTCTCTGCCTCTAGTCTGTTTGATCCCATGTAACCTCTACATTGGAAACATGTTTTCTAAAATGTATGTTTGCTTTAGAAGTCGCACCATGGGGCCTCCCTGGTGGCTCAACTGGTTAATAAATCTCAGCACTGTGAAGCTATCAGAAGCCACTGAAACAAGTTTGATCCCTGGCCAGGGAGCTTCCCACATGGTGCAGCAGACCTCTCTTGTCTTGCCTGCTGCTCCCCTCAGCAGTGTACTTCAGTAGATCACCCTGTTCTGCTCCCCTCACTGTCTCTGGTGAACCCTCTCACCACCCCACACCTCTGGCCTACACCCCTGTTCTTGTATGCATAAATAAATCTTTTTTTAAGAAAAAGTCCCACCATGGCTGACAACTGTCTAATGCCTCCCCATAGTTTCCAGAATACATTCCAAACACACCTATGAAGTTCTTTGCCATGTAAATCCAGTTTCCTTATCAGTGTTTACCTGCCACTAAACTCCCTTTCTTGGCTCCGCGCCCCTCCCTGGGCAGAGCCCAGAGCCCATGGGCGGCTCTGAAAATTCTGTGGTTTTTCTCTGCCTGTTCCCTGTGTGGCCTCAGTTTGGCCAGCGCTTTCTTTTTTATTTATTTATTTATGCATACAAGGGGTACAGGCAGATGAACTGAAGTACATTGTTGGGGGGGAGCAGCGGGCGAGGCAGGAGAGGTCTGCTGCGCCATGTGGGAAGCTCCCTGGCAGGAGATCGAACTCATGCTGCAGTGGCTGCGGATAGCTTTATAGTGCTGCGCTTAACCCTTTGTGCCACCAGGGAGGCCCTTGGCCGGCCCTTTCTTTAAGAAGACTTCCATGCTGTCCCAGGTTGGGTTAGATGACTTCTCTAGTGCTGTGGTTTGGAGTCACCTGCTTAAATCTCTGTTTCACGGATGGGCTCAGATGAGCAGAGGCACGTGTGAAAAGAACACCAGACTATTGAAACAGCAGAGACAACATAAGCAAGCTAGATCATGTGGCTACCAAAACCCAAGCCCACCCTAACCCTCCCCACCCTTCAAGGTCACAGAATGTCGCATACAGATAATAAGCTTCAGGCAACAGTTTTAAAGGTTTTCCTGCGTGCTGCTTAGGTGTTGGTTGTGAATTATTTGTCACTGCTGCCAGTCTGCTGGTCTGCGCCAGACCCTGCTGTATCCCAGCAGTGGCCATCAATCCACTGCTTGCTGCAGGTCACGTTATCTTAGTAGCATTGTGAGTAATGCACAGTCGCTGGATGTGAGTGAAGCCTGCACGCTCCTAGTCACCATTTTTACATCCTTGTTGTGGACTCTCAGAGACCTGTGTCTGGAATTTAATGCTTCCAGAAATCTGAATTTTTCAGTTGTATGCATTGTGTTGAGAAAACAAAATATTTTTGCTGATGGTAAAAGGAAAATTTGGTTAGGTGATACTTTAGAAATAAATCAAGGATGGGATTAAGTTAAATACCATTCTCAAAATAGCTATAAATATAAATAGCTGTTTTAAGTAGCTCTTGGATGTAGGACAGAGTAATAGAGTTCTTTTAAAGAGAGCTCTGTGAACAAAATTGAATCAGGCCAGAATCAGACAGTTCCAGGGAAGCTGTCTTCGAGAAAACTTTCAGTGTCAACTGGCTATTAGACATTGTTTCTCTTCAATCTCAAGTAATAAGATCCACGTCCTTAGTTCATCTGCTGAATTATCCTTTCTTCATCCATCTGTTAAGTCATCTTCCTCCATCCAATGAGCCAACCATTTCTTCTCTTACCATCTCTGCACCCATCCATTATGTCTGCAGTAAATCTCGTATAAACATCTATATCCAGCTTCAGCATTCTTAATTACTGAGGAAATTCAAAAATAAGTAAGACAATTGCTTTTCTCAAAGTGCTGGAAAGTTGCTGGTGGTTTCTTGGGTCATTAGATCATGTCGAGACTGGGTACAGATAAGAGGGGGAGAGTGTCAAAGCAGAAGGCAGAGCGTGAATGATGCCTTGCAGCTGGGGAGGTGTGAAGGTGCTGGAGACAGAGAGACATCCATAGGGGCGCAATGGCTGGATAGGTGGTTTGGAAAAAGGGGTGGAGGGCATGAATGTCAAACAAAGGAGTGCAGAGAAACTGCTGATTTCTGAGCAGGGAAAATAACATGCAGGTTAACTATTCTTTAGGAAAATCAATTGAAGTCAATTTGGGAGATGGATTGGAGGAAGGGCTTAGAGAGAGATAAGAAACTGAGAGACAGGTTACTGCTGCAAGGTATTTAGATTTACCCTGATTTGGGCCACTTAGAACACAAGGGCTGCCCCACAGTTTAAATGAGGGGACTTGCCCATTAAAACTACTCAGGAGCTGGTCATATTTCAGGGGCAGAAGTGGAAAGTCAAGTTTATGTTACTTTTTCTGTCTTACGGTTAATGTTGACTTTCCCCTAAGTATTGAGGAGTGTGTGTGTGTGTGTGTGTGTGTGTGTGTGTGTGTGTGTGTGTGTATAACCAACTCAAAGGAGTGTGAGAAACTTTGATGATTTCTGAGCAGGGACATTCAGGAAGTTTTTATAGTAGTGACAGTGAAGGCTTGGGGGAAAACACCATCACCGACATCCAAGTTTGAGAGTGGGGGAAGCCAAGGTCCTTTCTCTTAATAAAATAATACCAATGTTAGTCACCAGTCCTTTGCTCTTGCACATACTAGCTATAACATCTTTTGTTTAACTACTGTGAAACAATTATTTGATTCATGAGGGATGTAACTGGCTTTGAAACCCAGTGCTTAGGGCATAGGAGGCTAAATCAGAAGTGAAGAATTCTGATTCAATTCTCAAAATCACTTATTAAAAAAATAAGAACAGAATTCTGGAATATATAGAGTGGAGATTCTTTTTACAGAGCGTTTTTACAGAGCGTTGATAAAGTTATTTCAGGGTGAAAGTTTTTGGTGGTCTCTGGAGCAAAGTCTGTTTAACTGCCTATCATAGTAAACAGCACCTTAGACAAATAAACCCGCTCTTTTTGAGGAGATGTCTTGTCCACAAATTGATCATTCCTGGTGGCTGAAAGTAATCAGCCTAAGATATTGCAGAAACTCTGTAGCTACCATTGAACTACCAATCGCCCAAGAAAATGTCCCCAGAATGTTGAGCTCTGCCAGGCCACAGGCCACCCACCCCATCCCTCTCCTGTAATGCACTAAATCTTTTGGTTCATAGACTTTCTTCATATTCCATGTGCTTTTTGTATCAAAACTTTGGAAGTCAAAACTCTGTTTCTCTATCAACTTCGATCTTATTTTATATAATCATGCATGCTCTTTTTGTATGACCCAACTTTAATTATAATGAAAAGAAGCAACTGTGATGACACCCCACTCACACATGCACACACACTCAGTTGCAAAACAGGCCCAGGAGAAACACCTTGAAAGGAAGACAAAGCAATCACTGCTAGGAGATGTGGCCCCATCTCAGATGAAGAAGGAAACCTCCAGAAGGAGGCAGAAGGTTTCTCTCTTCCTGGAAACGGGGAAAATGAATAAAATTTGGCACTTTCTCAGTGTAGCAGCTGTGCCTGTCTCCACAAGAAAACACCATCAAGCAATCCGTGAATTCATGTTAAATAATTGCTTTTCGCGTAAGGTGACTATTGTGTTCTTCCCTCATTATGAATCTCTTGCAGTCTGATTTTCAGCACATTGAATCCTGTTCAAAACCAAATTAAACTCTGAAAGCATATGTTACTGTAAAGCATGAGTCACAGACTGTCATGATATTTTGCAGAAGATTATTCAGCAGCTGTCTTAAAAATTAAAAAAAAAACACACACACAACAAAGAATTATATCTACCAAATGCGCCAGAGGCTGTATTCACTGATTTATGGACCAGCAGTGGGGGAGTGTATGGGAAAAGGCAAGAGCTGGCATTCCAGGGGTCTAGACCCAGAACCTACAGCACCCCTTCTTACCAAATAGGAGTTGGGAACTGACAGAGGCCATGTGTCACGGTCTTGGCCTCCATTCCTGGGTGGTGCTGGGGGAAGGGGAGGCCCCCAAGAACATGCTTCTTAATGTCTCTGGTATCTCAGTCCATGGCTTTCTTCCAGTGGCAGGGCTGAGTCATTTGAGGGGCAGATGAGCGAAGGTCACTGTGTACTTGGCTGAATTTCATCAACTTGATGCAAACCTGCAAGAAAAGGGTCTATAATAACAAAGGAGGTTTTAGACATGCACACTTGAATTTCAGATGTGAACGAGTGGCTCTCTTCTAAATATTTATTTTCTTTATTGCCTCTCTTGATTTCCATAAGAGCTCCCATTCTGGAAAGAGCTGCAGCACCACAGCTACATCCATTGCCACCGCTACCACCAGATCATCATGGCGCCCTGGCCTATCTTCCTGACGCCCCGCCCAGCCTTCTCTTGGGGAAAACCAAGTACACACAACATAATATTAGGCTTCTGTGGCCGAAGCCTCACCAGAATCATTCCATTTACTTAATTCCATTGCCTCTTAATGGCCAATCTGGTGCTAAACTGACCTTCCAAGGTTACCACTGTGTGCGCATATTTAGTTCTCATGTTTGGTGAAGGCTGGCTTTTCCTTTAGAGTGTTAAAATGGGTTATTTCTGAAATAAAAGTTTAACTTGATAATGTTTATATATGTATTGGCAATTTTCCTTACCACTTGGATGCTGCCATCTCTGCTTCATCACGTCATGATTGAAAGAGCTCACATGTGCTAATGCCAGGCATGTCCCAGGTGTTGGGTACAGGGCTTGGATTGCTGTTATTCACTTGAGGCCTCAGAGCCAGCAAGAGACAACGGCCGAGCCAGGCCTCATGGTCTGCCTCTCCTGCCCCTAGGGACACATCCTCCCACGGGACGAGGAAAGTCAAGTTAACTCTTTGATAGGGGAGATCAGCCTTTCTCCTATTTTATTTCAGTGTAGGCAAAAAGCATGCCTTTGTCTTACTAGTAATTTGGTTAACTTGGTTATTACTATCCAGTTGAGGTAAAATAATCCTACTGTTTAACTGAAATGTTGTTCAATAAGAAAAGGCTCAGGGTCCAATGTCGTTCTCATTCTGATTCTGCAAGATGGCATTTCACTTGTGCCAATTCAAAGGTCAAGACTTTGGAGTTGGTTAAAAGGATAGTTAGCAGAAGGAGTTGCAGAGCATGTGCTTTTTGTTGGGGTCTCAGATGGTTTTCTGGGTTGCCCTATCATCTGCTTTTCTGTGCTCTGCAAACTCAGAGCACGGTAGCTACTTGCAGGGGCTTGACGCACTAGTCACTGCCTCTGTTCTCAGGGGCAACAACATTGGACTCCTTTATGACTTATATTTAGAGCTGGAGTTGGGCATGGAAACCTGTTTTAAATTTCTATGTGCATTAGTCTCTGTCTCTTTAAATGTCTATGCCCATATTTGGGATAATAATGGTCTTTGTTGGATAGATAGGTAACTGTCAGTACTTGCTGATAATATAGCAAATGGAAGATGTGGAGAGGGTTTTGGAGAGAACATATTTTTATAGTTTTGCACAATAAAGTTGATGGTAAGTCCTCCGATCATGACTTTGTTTAAAACTTTGGCATATTAAGAAAGCTTAAGTAGGGTTAAATATATAATCCTATGAGAATAGCGTTATTACCTCCAATATAAAAGATGGACAGTTCTTAAGAGTGGAGCAGTTAATTAGTTGCCTGTGAGCTTGCTCTAATAGGTAACGTTGGCAAATGAATCTGCAGATGTGCAAACAAAACAGAAGTGACAGCAAAGGACAGAAACAAAGGTAGCATAGCCTTTTTCTGTACTTGGTCTTGAAGGGAATCAAAACAATGTAAAAGCAATTGGGGTATATTTGGAGGGATTTGGGAGACTATTCTTGGCTCAGCTCACTCTTGTTTTGTAGCTGAGATCCTTGGGCCTGAAGATTTGCTCATCTGAGTAGAGAAACCATTTTTCAGGGTTGACTTAGGCTTGGTAAATGCGGACCCATCCCTCTTCCTCCTAACCTTGTGCTTGACTTTCAAGAAAGTGAACTGACCTGAATTTTTGGTCTTTTACTTTTTACCTGATTTGCTGATCTGAAAGGACAGAGGTCAGATTACTCTGGTCCCAGTCTACAACCATTCTAGAAAAAGCCCCTATGTTCTCACCTGGCTTGATTCCACAGCTGTTCTTGTTGGAACAAAGTTACAGCCCCAAGTATGCTTTTTAAAACTCTTTTCTAGGCATTCTCTAGCTCAAAGGTGATCAAGATGTTCCCCATCCACCCTGGGACTTGTTTGTGTCCGTGTAATAGTGCCAGCCAGTCATGGTGTACTTTTCCATAAAACTTGGAAAGTCCAATGTCATTCTAAGTTTGCCATTCCAGGTGACCCGTGCCAATTGATTTGAGCTGGTTTTCAAATTGAAGCCAATTCACTGTCCTTAACTATACCCTACAGGAAAACTCAGCCCACAAATCTGGATACAAGGATCTTAACTCAGAGGTGATCACGCAAATATTTTTACCTTCATTTTTATACAAATACAGAGAGATTAAATGAGTTGCTCAAAGTCCTAAATCAGTTGCAGAACCAGAATTAAAATTTGGGCTTCTTGACCTTTCATAAAGGTTCCTTTCAGTCTAGGTTTTCAATTTTTGCTTATGAAAGGATTGTCTCCCTGGAAATGGGTGGCTGAAGTGTTTGTTGAAGTATCTGCAGATTTTACAGATGGGATGCCAGTGGCCTAAGAGGGTGATGGAGGATGTAAACATCAGTTGGAATGTTGGATAAAATGATCCTTAAAATCTCCTCTGGGTCCCAGATCCTAAGGCCATCCTTACAATGTCACTTAAGAATGCAATTTCCTAAACATGAAATGTCTCAGGAAGTAGGTTCCTTGTCTGGGGCTCATTTGTAATTAGAAATTCAAGGCTCTAAATAACATTTGGGTTAATTAACTTTTGTCTGGTTACAGGAAACACATTTAGTACTTCTGACCTTGTCAATACATTTGCTCATTTTAAGGTTGTTAGTAGACTTGTGAAAATTATAAAATTTGGAAAATAAGGATCACTCCACAAACAGCTCATATTTAAAGTAAAAAATGCATGATTCGATATAATTTTTTTTTGGTAGGGAAGAAATACTACTCATCTGCATATTCTTTTGACAATGGACACATAAGAAACTTGACAATTTAAGATAATCCTAGAATACGAAATTTCAGAAGTGCACATCTGTCCATTTCTGACAACAATGAATGTTAAGTAGATTTTCAAGGTGGTTTTTTTTTATGGGTATCAAAGTGATGTTCTTATTGAACCTTAAAAGCCATAGTGAGCCTCTCTTGTCTCCTACCTTCCCCTTGCAGCGCTATAAATCTAACTTTTGCCTGTCCTATTGTTCAGAAAAACCCAGCCATATTGTGCTGATTGCTATTAAATTAAAGCAGAAAGGGAGAGACACAAATGTAGAGGCCCATCTTACCAGCAGGGATACCACTATCTTTTATTTCGTGTTTTGGGAGGGTCAGAAAGTCAGGACAGGCATCTGACCTCTGATAACCTCTTTGGTGCTTCTGTGTGCAGTTTTGGGGGGAAGAACTTAATTAAATACAATTGAATTTCCCTGCTAACATTGCCACTGAAAGGATTCCTTTTAGATGGCTTGGTGTTTGCTGGTGAGGAACAAACAAAGATGCTTCTTTTGTTCCTTTAAAGAAAAGTTAGCATATGTTAGTTAAGGATTTGTGATTTCTTTTGAGTAGACTGGCGGGTTCCTAAAAATTCAATGAATCTTCTGAAATGGCAACCATAATAAAAGATGAAACTAAATCCGTAACTCTTCTTGTTCCTGATAATTATTGTAAAGGTTGATCTCTTAAGAGTTTACTGTATTATCCATCAAATAAGAGTTACAATCATCGATTTTTAATGAAGTTGTTTTTATTTGGCTTTACCAAATATAACTTACTTGCCTCCTGGATTCTCTAGCTGTCTGAGAAAGAGAACTGCTAGCAGATGTATACTTAGTTGTTTTTATGTTCTTTTTGTGCTTGAAGACTGTTGCAACAGGTTTTGACAGGGAATATAGTTTTTGTTTATGGACAGTTTATGATGCATATGCATTGTTGAATAAGAAGCTCATTTATAAATTTTTAACAAAAAGCAACACTATATAATAGGTGGGTTAAAAATCCACTTTTTTATTGTTACACTTGAGCTTCTGAAATCTACGGCTGAGAAGTTGAGGAATCAATCTTAGAATCATGATATACAGAAAGAACAAGTTACTTTACCCAACTTTGAGTCTTAGTGCATATTTTCAGGGGAATCAGGTTTACATCTTCTTAGATTCAAAGAATCCTTTAATCCCAGATGATTTTATTTTCCTTGAAGAGAGGATTAGAATTAGGAACTGATGCTTTTGAATATAAAGTTGACTATTGTGCGTGTTAAGCCTCCTTCCTCACCTCCACACCCTTTCCCTCTGTTTCTAAGCTTTCCCTGGTCTCCCTAATTATTGAGGGGGTGGAGGGAGTCAGCACTTGACCCTGCTGCCCAGTCTGGGGCTGTCCCATCTCTTGTTTTCCATTCACGGTTAAACTCCTAAACGCAGTGTGTGCCACACTCAGAGCTGGTGTGTACCTTCCTCTATCTCTCTGGAATCTAGTTTCTATATTCCCCCAGGCCATGTATCCCAGCTGAGTCATCAACACTGGAGCCACCATGGAAGGCACACAGGGTGCCCCCTGCATAAGGGTGACGGGCCAAAGGGATAAGTGGAAATGTAGGTGCATTGGCCAAACCAAGCCCGGTTCTAGAGCTGCCTCTATCCAGAATGCCTGACTTACTTTCTTTTTGTACTATGCCAAAGCTTCCTTAGGGCTAGCTCTGGCTTGTCAACAACTCTTTAGGTCCAGTCTCAGCCTTTGCTCTCTAATCTTACTAGACCTTTTAAATGATAATATACGAGCATGAGAGTAGAAAGGAAACCATTGTTTCTTTTAAGAGTCCAAAATTTTTGATCAAAGTCTGCCCAAAGCTTCTCAAATCTTAAATCACTACAGGATTGGAATAAATTGTTTTTCTTTTTTTTTTTTTTTTAAGATTTGTATATTTATGGATACAAACTGGGGTGCAGGCCAGAGGTGTAGGATGGTAAGAGGATTCACCAGAGACAGAGTGGGGAGCAGAACAGGCAGATCTACTGAAATACACTGCTGAGGGAGGAGCAGCGAGCGAGGCAGGAGAGGTCTGCTGCACCATGTGGTTATCTCCCTGGCCAGGGATCAAACTCGTGCTGCAGTGGCTGCGGATAGCTTCACAGTGCTGCACTTAACCTGTTGCGCCACCGGGGAGGCCCTTTCTTTTTCTTAGCAAAATGCTTATTAAGGTTGGAATCCTTATGGAAAGTGAAAGGCCTGTCTCTTATCTGATCACTCTCTGCCTCACACCCCACAGTCTAGTCATAAAGCACGCATGGGGCCCTGTGGGCATGGGGAAAGAACGCGGGCTTACGGCTAAGCAGATGCATGCTGGAATCTCAGCACCACCACAGAGTGATGTTGCCATTCAATTTGGGGCTTCAGATTTTTAAAAAAATATTTATTTATGCATACAAGAACTGGGGTGTAGTCCAGAGGTGTGAAGTGGTGAGAGGATTCACCAGAGACAGAGTGGCAAGCAGAACAGGCAGATCCACTGAAGTACACTGCTGAGGGGAGCAGCCCGCGAGACAGGAAAGGTCTGCTGCGCAAGTAGGAAGCTCCCTGGCTGGGGATCGAACTCATGCTGCAGTGGCTGCCAAGAATGTCATAGTGCTAACTCTTAATCCGTTGCACCACCAGGGAGACCCAATTTGGGGCTTCAGGTTTATCTTCTATAAGTTAATGATAAAAATAGTCACCTAATAACAGTCCTTTGGGGAGGATAAAGGAAGTATTGCACGGACACACCTACCTTATGGCCCAAGCCAGAATGTTCTCCCGGTTGAGGCATTTTTCCCTGCTGATCCTCTTGAAGGAGACTCTTACTTCTTCAACAATATTTTTTGCTCCCACTGCAAGATTCAGTTCAGTTGACATCTCTTCCGAGAAATGCCCTGATGCTTCTAAGTTGTCTACTTTCCTCTCCTCCCCTGGCCTGGGAGTCCCCCTAGCGCCTCTGCTTCCTGCCATTGTGCTCAGTCTGCTGTGTTGTGATCACACTGGGAGAGCTCCAGAGGGTGTCGCCTCATTTATTTTTAGGTCCTTGATGCTTAATATAGTGCATGGCATAGCAATAATTACTTGGAAGACTGAATTGTTTTAGACTTCAACCACTGGGAACAGAAAGCTTGGGCTGGAAAGTACGTATTTAAGGCTGGTGATGACTAAACCACTTGTCCATTTCTAATGGGAACTCATTTCTCTACTGCTGAATTTTGGGTCCTGTCTACTTTCCAGGTTTCTTTCTGGACAGGAATTGATCTGTTTCCCAGGCCTCAGTAACCTCTAGTTCTGATCTGACAGCCTCTTTAAGCCATCTAATACAAGAAGTCAGCCGATCGGTACCTTGTTATAAGGAAATCAACATGGCCTGGAAGCTAGTTACAAAAGCAGAGCTTTGGGCTCCACGCTAGACCTCCTGAACCAGAATCTGCAGTTTACCTGGTCTCCCAGGTGATTTTAATGCACTCTGACACCTAAGTCTGCTAGACTTTTGGCAGGTGCTTTCGAGAATAGTGTATTCCCTGGAACTCCTGATTATAAGTGTATTTATTAAGGAAGATTTGGGAAAAGGCAGTGGGACCGGGCTACGAGAATGAAATCATCCTGGCACACCAATGAGGTTTCAGTCGAAGTCAAGGAGTAATTTTCTCATCAAGAAAACCTCAACTGTAATGCTCCAGATGAGATTACATCTAGATGTGTAACCCCGGGCTGAAGCCAAAGGCTGTTTCAGGTGGTGCCTCCTGGAGGGAGGGTGCAGGTGAGGATGAATAGCCCTGGGCGAAATAAGGTCAAAGCAGGGTCAAAGCATGGGTGTGGGTGGAGACTGTGACAGGAAATATAAGACTGCAGAACTAAGCATTCTTATATCATAAGCATTCTTATATCAGAACTAAGCGCCCCCAGGACTAAGCATTTATGGGATTTCACCATCTGCTGGGATTCAGTGATTGTGGGGTCAGCCATTTCTGCCCCCACCACACTGATCTTCCGGAAGGCTGTTAGGGACCTCTGAAGGACATGGGAGAGGCTTCCAGCACCCATCTCAGAGGAGAAAAGTTGAGGAATTTTTCTGGTGGCTGAGCAACTGAAACTGTTGCCATCTTTGCTGTGGTTACAGCCTGGAGGGGAAGGAGAAGCCCAGAGCCTCACCAAGCTGCTGAGCTATTCCTTGCTCACTTGGCTACTGTAGTTGCTGTTTCCAATGCCGCTTGTCTGTTGCTATGCTGGGGCATCTCGGCAGCTGCGGTGGTGAGCATCTCTTGCTGTGTCGTCTGCTGTCTTTGTGAGTTGGATCCTGCCACATACTCTAGGCCCTCTTGGCGGGAAGACGCCATCATAGATGCCTCCGGTTTAGAACTTCAAAACACTGGACACTGCTTCTGGTGAGATAAATGGCCACTTGTGGCCTCAGTGACTCTTTGTTTTCCTTGTTTGTTAAATAAATCCCATTATTGTTCTCTCGACCTGAGTGGTCTTGTGGGTAAGACCTCAGACAGTGACTGGTAAACTACTTGGGCACTGTGCTCGGCCAGTTTTAGTGCCCCTTGCTGCCTGGTATCAGATAGATAATCTAAATCTTTAACAAGGTTTCAAATATGTGAGAAATGAATTTTTCAACTCAGTGTCTTTATCCTCTGCTTGGAAATGCAATGTTTATCTTTTTAAAAAGAGACCACAGTTTTCAAAAGTCAGGCACACACTCAGTCAAGGCAAACACATTTTTTTATTTGGTAGCAGTTAAATGACCTGAGCGAGGATTTCCAAAGCTATCTCCTGGTTTCCGTTTTCTGTTCCAATCACAAGGCAAAGCAAGTATTTGCTTTTAGCACAGTGGCTGCCCAAGCACTTTGCAAATGTTTCCACAAAGCCAGCTGCCCTTCCTAGGTCCCCTGGGAACATTTCTCTTGGTTCCTGACACTGGCGTGCCTATCACCTCTATTTGCAAATGCGTTTGTCATACAGGAAGGGCTCATGGATCGTAAGACTTTTTTTTTTTTTTTTTTTTGAGAAGGATGCTTCAGATTCCAGTTTGGAAACTCTGTGTCTTTGCTCAGAACTTTGGGTGTCTGAAGACTAACTCCTCCAGCCTAGTCATCTTATTGTAGCCCCAGGAAAGAAACAGCAACCAAAACCCCAACTGCTCCTCTGTAATGTCTTGGCTAAATACTGTAGTATTGAAAATGCTGGGAACATTCATCTGACACTTTGAAAGCTTTATTGGATTTGCATTGTATTTTTTAATAACTTTTTTTTTTTTTTACTTCTGCGTAGAAGAATTAGGGTATAGGTCAGAGGTGCAGGGGGCGAGAGGATTCACCAGAGACAGAATGGGGAGCAGAGCAAGTGGATTTACTGAAATACACTGCTGAGGGGAGCAGTGGGTAAGACAGGAGAGGTCTGCTGCAGGAGGGTCAGCTTCCTGGCCAGGGATCGAACTCAGGTCATAGCGGTGATAGTGCTGAGACTTAAAGGCATTGTATTGTATTTTAAAGGCAGTTCCTGTTTATGAATGTTGTGACACATTGAGTTTCGTGTTTACTCCACAGTTCATTTTCCTTTTTATTTACCATCACATCCCATGCTCTTTTAATTTTTTTTAAAAATTAAAAGCTCCTGAAGTGTCTAGTGACTGATCTTCACACCATGTGCAACGTGGAATAAAAGGTAGTCAAGTGGTCATTTGGAGAATCAAATTACAAAATTGTCAGTGATGGAGGCTGGGAAACTTCTGTCCCAGGACCTGGTTGTGGACTCAGCTTTTTCACAGTTCAAGTCTGTAGACTTGTGTATATGTGTGTGTGCATGCGTGCAAGTCTGTGTACATGTGTGTGCAAGCCTATGTGCTCCAACAACAAAAACTTGAACTCTCCAGCACATACCACCTGTTTTAACATCATTGTTGTTACAAAAGGGTGTTTTTTCCCTTTCTTTCTTTTAATTAGCTGAGCTGTCCTGTTTTTCAGAAACTTGCCTCTTCTCTAACATATGGGCTGGAACCGTATTTCTTTTCATTAGACCTGAGCCTTGTTTGTCATGTATCCCGTACTTTTGCCTTTCTCTTTCATTTGGAAAGAAAGAGAGGTTTTTCTATTATTTTAGAGCAAAGCACCTCTGGTTTATGTGGCGACTCTTGTGGCTTTCTAAATGCACTTGATTTAGCTTTCAATGTGTAATTACTGCCAAACAAGTTAATTGCTTTATAAGTGTCCAAAATTCCCTGGTTTAATTTTGCTTTCATTTACCAACCTTCATTATACATCCACTGTTCAACATAAACACAAATGATTGTTAATGAATGCCTGATGCCATATTCATTAGAAAATCAGGTTAATGACTGGCAATGAATATCCCAGCTACTTTATTCTTCCAGGCCCTATTTTTTTGCTTGTTGATTACAATAGGTTTTTGTTGTTGTTGTTTATAAAAAAAAATTCTACCTGTATTCTTGCCTGGTTTAAAAGTTCAAGATAAAGCTCTTCTAAGGAATCAGATTCTCCCCGATTCTTCCTTTTACAGATGCTTTACCCTTTAGAAAGAATCTGCTGTTAAAATGAAATGGCCAGAACATAACACAATTTCCTTGGCCTGTTTGCTGACACAGGCCTGTGCTCTTTGAAGAGCAGACATCTGAGGTCTGCCATGTGCAGATGTTCAGGTGGTGCACTGAACATGAGGCATTGTTTGCATTGTTTGTGGGAAAGACGCCACCCGGTCGTTCCACCCATAACCTGCGTAACTCTGAGTAGTGTTCCTGAGAAGTTTCCATTGATATAAGAAGTGCATAAGCGTAGCATGGTTGGGGACAGCATTTAGTACTCAGTGCTGGGCACCTGTGACAAAGCTAACCTACTCAGAAGTCACCTGATCTGTAAAGGTGCATGGCTGGAGTGAGTGGCAGGGTGACAATCTAGGAGGGCAACTGAGGCCTCCTACTGAGATGGGCCTGACTCTCCACCTGGAGATTTTTCTCTTTGTAAATGAGATCTCTTTTCCCTGATGCAGACATCAGATTGCTTTCTCAATCAAATCTGAGAGCTGGATTATGGAGTTTACGTGTGTGCTGATAACTGAACAGAGATGGGGTGAAACACTGAGTCTAGAACGAAACTTGATCCCTGGCTTGTCACTGCATGCTTGTGTGATCTTAAGTAGTTTCCTTCTCTCTCAAATGAGATGTGGCTGATAGAAGATTCCTTGCTGTTCTCATACCCTCTGATTTCTTTTGGGACCGGGGGAGGGTCCATCTGCATTCTTTAAACCCACTGATGAAATGCTCACCACATGCCTGGCACAGAGTTGATGTCACAGTGCTGTGTACAAGACTCATTTCCTAACTTTATGGGAAAACAAATGTTACCCACATGCTCCCAGCTGTACCTGGCCGGCACACAGGGGTGGCATATTTATAATCCCACTCAATTTCAGTGCTCTGAGGTCTTCCTAGGCTGCCTGATTGTTTCCTTCAGATTCCAGTAATTTTACCTTTTTTCTTCCACCTGGAACCTCCTTCTATTTCTCTTGCCACATTCCTTTAGTCTTGGTACTTGGATTTAAGAGATACCATTGCCTCTTCTTCCAGTTTTGTCTTTTTTTTTTTTTTTTTTTTTGGTGGGGAGGTCTCCTGTATAGGCCACCCCGATCGATCTCATTTATATTCCTTGGCTCTATATTTCTGTGCCCTGTGTGTTTCTCCTTCATAACATTTAGAAACATGGAAATTGTGCATTTATTTGTGTGATTCTTTGGCCCCTGTCTCCTGCTTTTAACTCAGATCACTTTGAGGAAAGGAATGGTGGATTCCCCATTATCTGTGCATGTGCTTGTGTCCCACTCGTAGACATTTTGGGGTTCTCTCCATCATGACAACAGGCTTCCCAGGCCAAGAAATGACTGAGGCACTATTTTAGCAAATAGATCAACAAAAAGCCAAGGAAAGTCTCCCTGGTGGCACAAGAGGTTAAGCACAGCACTATGAAGCTATCCAGAGCCACTGCGGCATGAGTTCAATCCGCGGCCAGGGAGATTCCCACATGGCGCAGCAGACCTCTCCTGCCTTGCCTGCTGCTCCCCTCAGCAGTCGATCTATCTGTTCTGCTCCCCACTCTGTCTCTGGTGAATCCTCTCACCCCCCACACCTCTGGCCTGTACCCCAGCTTGTATGCATAAGTAAATAAATCTTAAAAAGAAAAAGTCAGGGATCCTGGGAATTGACTAAATAAAAAGCATGGACTTGAAAAGAGATGTATGAAAATAAATTCTGATATTAATGTGTTTTGATGTTTTAAGTAAAATCACGTTTCCATAACATTGTCATATCCTCAGGGGTGCCTTTTCTGACTCCCCTAAATGGGTTTCTTGTGTGCCTCCTATATTTGTATCAGTCAGGTTTCTGCTATGCTAACTCTGCCTAACAAACAGCTCCAGAGTTGGTAACTTTCAACAAGTAGCGAGCATCTGTTTCTTATGTTCACGAGTCTGTGGATTTAGCTCTGGTGCTAATGAGCTCAGTTGGGATTGGCTTAAGGTTTTGGGTTAGGTTCAAGTCTGTTACGTTTTTGTCTCCTCATTCTTGGACCAGTGGTGACCTAAGATGTTTTATTTTTTCCTTCCCTAGACAGAAACACAAGAGGACAAGCCGAGCCCTGCATGTACACTTAAAGTCTCTGCTCATGCCAGGGCTGCAAGCTTGTCATTGGCCAAAACAAATCCCAGGATCCAATGAGACTAGGAAAGATAGTTTCTTTACTTAAGTGGGTGTAAAGTCACATGGCAAAGGGTGTAATGTTTAATTTGAATTCCTCCTAAGACAGCACAACATTTTCAACCTACATAACATTTATCATGGGTGAAATTTTACATTTATTTGGGTGATTTTTCAATGAGTGCTTGTATGTTTCTATAGAGCGTTGAGGGCAGGACTTGTGTCTGCCTGACCTCATCCTTACTCCTCTGGCATCTAGGACAGTATTCTGGGTAATATCAGGTGTCCAGTGAATGAATAACCATTACTTGAACAAATCCATTTCTGATCTGCCTAAAAATCGTCTCAGGAATGGAAATATATCTTTGTGAGAATGATGGAAGTGATACTAAGTGCCTTGTTTCAAATCTTTCAGAACCCCCCCTTGCTATATTCCCATTGCGAAAAGTGCAACACTGTGGGAGAGAAGCCAACCCCAGGAAACTGTGAGTAAGCAAAGGGGGACTTCACCTACCCTGTCACCTTTTGGGATTTGGCTGCTTTATATATAAGACTTGCTTCTTTGTATTTTTTATTTTATAACTGTTGAAATATTGATTTTTTTTAATTTCAAAGTAAGATGAATGCTAAAGGGCATTTCCCATAGAACACTGACTCTCTGAAATTCCTATTTCCCTTTGATCCTTTACACATAGATAGGTACACTGAGAAAAATCTATATCTTCTTTTGATAAGCAAGAATAGAAATCACAGTGCATTAGGTATCTTTGCAGTGTGTTCCTGTGGCAATTATTTCATTTTAGTATAATCAATAAAAATAAAGCACTGAATTCATGAAGCAAAGGCTCATTGCTAGTAGTGTTCTTCCCAATCCCAGCTTCCACTTGCTGGTTGCTAATCTCCCCCTGGTGAGAGCCCAACTGAATGTTTGTCAATACCATGTACACGTGTGTGTCCATCAATGACCGTGCTGTGCACATGGAGATGGTCGCCATGGCTGGCCATCCAGTTGGCATGGAGCTGTGGAAGCTTCCCAGATTTCCTCCCAACAGAGCTTGTTTACAAAATGGAAAAAAAGAGCCTTTCAGCTAAGACTGAAATTTACATCCTAAGAGCTCCCCTTGCCTCCATTTCCTATTTGTTCACCGTGAAGGAAATGACAAAGTCCTCTGGCTCAGGGACATAACCAAAGTGAAAAAGTCCCAAGTACATGGAGAGAGGGGGATTCTGGTTTTATCTCTGATAGCCTCTACTTTCCATAATTTGTGAGCAGGATTGTTCCAAATTACTTGCTGAAAAATAGCATATGGTGACTGGAGATAGAATTCAAGAGTAGAAATCAAGAGCTGCAGAAATTCACATTTTAAAATGAAAGAAAAAGGCCAACTGTGGGAAGATGGAAAATATGATGTAGTTGAAAAACATGACCTGCTTCTCTCACTGTTCCGACACCACCAGAACACAGTACTGTATCTAAATAAGGCATCAGCATTATTCTGTTTTACTGTTTTTCCATTTGGACTTCAGGTAATTGACCTCTTAGGAATTTTGGCCAACTAAGGGATCCATGTCTCCCAGCATGGGCTGTGTAGCAAAGTGGACCCCAGTGAGTTCCCTGCTGCTGTCATCCCATCCCCTCTGCTGTCAGCCCATCCCATTAAGACCTTTAGGAGGCAGCGTATCATGAAAGGGGACTGCAGGCTCAGTCACTCAGCCAGGAGTAGTACAGGTGACAGTGAAAGCCAAATGCTGCTGTTGAACTTCCCCTCCAATCGCTTATCCCATTCCTGCCTGCTGGCACCTGAAGTGAAGACTTGGAAGTGAGTGCTGGCCTATGTGAGGTCAGGGGCCTGGTATCAGCTGTATCCTCTTTCAGATAATTTCATGCCCAACTTTCTCTTTTTTCATCCTTTCTTCTCTTTCTGTTTTTGTGTGTCTTTGAAGGAACCACAGAAATAAGTAAGACTAAACAATTTTGCCATGTGCATCTTTAAAGATCATATTATTATTCTTTACTTTCTGTATATTGACTTTATTACATGTTATATGCTATATCATTGTATATTATACATGGTGCATATTCCATAGAACATATATAACATATTAGACATCATATATCATTATATATGGAATAACCCATACTGTGTGTGTGTGTGTGCGCGCGCACGTGTGCACGTGTCAATATTACACATTATAGATTGTATTTACTGACCACCTCTGGTAAAGCAACAGTAAAAAAGAAAATCTTTGCCTTCTACAGACCTATCGAATAGCTTTATAGCACATATAAATAATGGAAAATAAGCAAAAAAAAAATTAAAGAGGTAATTGTAAATAACAGAAACTGCAGTAGATGGAGCAGGGGGCATATCACACAGAACCTTGCGGTCAGTGTAAGGGGTTTGTCTTTTCTGGTTGCAAGACAGAAATATGAGAGTTTATTTTATAGCAAGGGATGATATAATCCGAGCTACTCTATAAGAGGTTTACTGGCTAGTCTATGCAAGATGAATTTTGGGGAAATTAGAGACCTTACATCCTCTTAGGAAGTTACCAGAATAGCCTATTGACAGGAGATGGTGGCTAAGACTAGGTTTGTAGCAGTTGAGTGAGTAGGAGGTGGTCAGATTTTAGAAATCATTTGGAGGTAGAACTGATAGGATTGTAAAGGGGTGTAAGAAAGAGTAATTCAGAAGGAATTGAGTTTTAGCTAAAAAATTGGGTTAGAGATGGAGGTTTTGAGAATAGAGTTTTTGTGGAGCGCATCAGCAATTGTGTTCAGAGAATGTTAAGTTTGAGATGTTTACTAGTTTACCTTTCATTAGTCAGAACTTAATCTCATAATCAAACCTTGTTGCAAGACAGACTGGGAAATAAATGTCTGTGAGTTGGGTACATGTGACCTCCAATTGAGAGTTCTGTTACAAAAGATGAGAAAAGACTGAATGATGGAGTAGGTGACTAATAGTATCTGACATCGAAATCAATAACAAAAACATCATCACAAAAAGTTGCTTCATATTGACTTAAGGGTCAAAGAAGAAATAATGATGAAAGGAGACAACAGGATTAAATGATAATACGAGAACATGCATGAAGTGAATGTAGTTCTTAAAAATGGACTTGTGCCTTAAATCTTATAATTGGACAAAATAAAGGATGAAAGTTAAGGGGCTAGACATTCAATTTAATGGTGAGTTATTGAAATAACAGCATAAATTCAAGAAGATCAAAAAGAACTAATCAAAGTGAGAAGAAAAATCACTAAAATAGAAAACAAATGGATAATTGAGATAATCAACAAATCCCAAGCTTATTATTGGAAGGAATAGATAAAATAGACAAGGCAGATCAAGAAAAAATTAATACAAATGAAAAGAGACACATAAGTACAAATACAATGGAGACTTAGAAAGTCAAAGTCAATACTATGAATAAAGTCAAACTAAAAACACTGTTGAATCAGTTTCATGGAAACTCAGAAATTTACATACCCTCAAAGATAGCAAGTGCAGAAAGTTTTCTAGTTTTATTAAAACTTCAAATGTTATATAATCTTTATACAAAGGAAGAGAAAAAGTCACCTAAGTCATTTTGGAAGTTATTAAAACTTTGAAATCCACACAATGGATCAATCTCATTTTGAAAAATAACAAATTAAGTACAAGTAAAATCAAATTCAGCAATGCATACAATAAAATGAATCACAACCAAGCAGCATTTATTCTAGGGATGAAGGAATAATCTTAACATCAAACAAATCAACAAACAACAACAACAAAAAGCCAGCTAATGAAATACTGCATGAATTAATAGATTAAGGAAGTAAAGTCATATAACCATCCTAATGAGTGTCAACATTAATTTATAGGAGGAAGAAAGCTTTTGTAAAATTGGTAATAGAAAGGAAATTCTTTAGTCCCAGAAAACCCATCCAAATAGACAGACTTAGTGGTTAACCTTTAGAAGCATTTCCATAAAAAAAAAAGAAAAAACAAGAATGTCTACTATTGTTTCTATTCAGTAATGCCATGTACTAGAGTGTAAGTTCCATAAAGATAGAGCCTAGAGAGTCTTCCTTTTGGTTGTGCCCCCAGCTCCCAGCAGGACTCCTAACACAGAGTAGATGCTCACTTGGTATTTGTTGACTAAATGATGAGTGAACCTGATGATTCGCGAGTGCTGGAGAGATCTAGGTGAGCTACTGTCCTCACTCTCTAGTGCTCTGTTTAGGTGCTATTCCTGGAATGACCTTGCTCTGCTCTGGAAGCTCCAACATCTGTTCCACAGTTTCCACTGGCCTTGTTTCCCAGCTTATTCTCTCTCACCTCTATGATTTTAGCAGGGATTAACTCCTGTTGTGACTGAGATGGTCTTGGGACACCTTTTATATCCAACTAAGTGCTTTGATAGACATTTACATGTGGTCTCTGAAAGAAAATCCAGTTTGAAAGTCTGAAGGATAGAAATATCTGTCACTTTTGTGAAATTAATACTTGGACCAGACAATAGCTAGATCAGAAGTGATACTAGGCATAACTGCCTAGTTGGAGGAGGTCCCAGTGGACTTTGCTGGTCTCCAGCAATTTGCTCTGTCTAGAATCATAGAGCAAAGATATGGAAGGGTTGTTTCTCATCAGTAGAACCACAGACATGGAACTGTGGATGAACATTGTAGGTTTTGACTTTTAACATGTCTGGGATATTGTCAGGGCTAGAGGAATTAATAAGTATTGGGTATTTCCTCAATTCAAGAAATTGTATTAAGTGCAATTGCACACACAAAATCCATACAATGAACAATCTGAAAAGGAAATTAAAAAAAATATGTTCACAATAGCATAAAAATGAATAAAATACTTAATCAATTTAGCAGAAAAAGTGAAGGATTTGTACATTGAAAACTATAAAACAATGTTGAAATTAAAGTACACATCCTATGTTGCTGTATCAGAAGATCTAGCACTACAAATATGATATACTACCCAAAGGGATGTCTAAATTCAGTGGAAGTCATATCAATTTTTAAGGAATAGAAGATTTCATCTTGAAATTGTATGTAATCTTCAGGGATCCTGAGTAGCCAAAACAATCTTGAAGAAGTACAAAACTGGAGGGATTACATTTCCTGATTTCAAAACTTACTACAAAGCTATAGTAATCCAAACAGTATGGCACTAGAATAAATATAGACATAGAGAACTATGCAGTAGAACTAAAAGCCCAGAAACAAACTTCGTGCATAGAGTCAACTGAATTTTGATAAGGGGGCCAAGACCTTTCAATTGGGAAAGGAGACAATTTTTCAACAAATTATATTGAAAGAGCTGGATATTCATATACAAAGGAATGAAATTTAACCTTATATATTATACAAAATTAATTCAGAATAGATTAAAGATGAAAACGAAAACAGGAAGAAAACAGGAAAATCTTTATAGGGCAAAAATATTCAACTATTACCTTAGATTGGCAATGATTTCTTAAATATGCCACTAAAAGAATGGGCAACAACAAACTAGACTTCACCAAAATTAAATACTTTTGAACATCTAAGGACACTGTAAAGAGAATGAAAAGATAGTCTACAGAGTGGGAGAATATATTTGCAATTCATATCTGATAAAGGATTACTATCTGGGATATATAAAGACGTAAAACTTAACAGAAAAAAAAAAATCTGATTAAAGGGGCCTCCCTGGTGGTGCAACAGGTTAGTACAGCACTGTGGAGCTGTGGGCGGCTGCGGTGCCAGTTTGAGGCCCGGCTGGGGAGAGTTCCACATGGCGTGGCAGACCTCTTCTGCCTCGCCTGCTGCTCCCCTCAGCAGTGTGTTTCGGTCGATCCACCTGTTCTGCTCCCCATTGTCTCTGGTAAATCCTCTCGCCGCCCCACACCTCTGACCTGCACCCCAGCTTGTATGCAAAAATAAATTTTTTTTTAAAAATCTGATTAAAAAACCAGGACTTGGACATTTGTCAGAAGAGCATATACAAATGACCAGTGAGTACATGAGAGGATACTCAATGCCAGTAGTCATTAGGGAAATGCAAATCAAACTAACAATAAGCTCCCACTTCATACCCATTAGGATGGCTTTTATTTAAAACAACAAAAAACCAGAAAATTACAAGAGTTGACAAGGTTATGGAGAAATTGGAATCTTTGTGTATTGCATGTGGGAATGTAAAATGGTCTATACCAGAAAGAATTGGAAACAGAGACTCAGGTAGATACTACTATGCTAATTTTTGTTACATAGCTCTGAGTTTAACCCCAGCATTTCATTCACTCATTCAACAGAATCAAAATGACTTGAACACAGGTGCTATGTTAAATAATGAATGACCCAATCTCCCACACTATGGCTTTAAAAATAATTTAAACATTATCAAATGATTTTGTTCTCTTTGTCTCAGGTTCAATGCCCACTTCATAAACTCTTCACAAAGGTAACTCATGTAAACCGCACTGCCCTGTTTAATAAACAGTTTCTTCCCATTTCCCACAAAAGTCTAATGATTCAAGACAAGCCACCAACACATCAGCCCACCCACAGAATTTAATGAAGAAAGCATTAATCCAATGGAGAATAAAGAGCAGAATAATTACATCCACCTCAAGTCAGGGAATTTCAGAAATCCTAGGACTATAGGCACAGAGTCAATACTCAAAATTATTCATTGACTGCATCTGTTGTAATCGAGATTTCAAATAATGAGCCTCACATTTGGTAGCAGACAACAGAGCAAGTGGGGGAAAGTCATTCACAGAAATTAGAAGACCTGTGTTAGGCGAGCAGTTTGGGCAGCAGGCCATGCTTTCCTGAGCAAGGCATAATCTTCTCCAGGCTCAGTCTCCTCATCTGGGAAACTGGAATGGGAGCGTCATCCTTCCTAAGCTACCAATGATTCCTGATAAAAGTCCTTGCTAAAGCCTCGGCCACTGCTTTGTAGTTTGTTCACTCAGTCTGAAATTGAACTGTATGCCTCTTCCTCCAGCCTTCCATTCTCTTCCAAAGATGTTTTGAAACTCCTAGCCGGGCAGACTATGACAATGGAGTTCTGTTTCATTTTTTACCCTCTAATATAATTCACAGACTAACAAGTTAAGAAACATGTTTCACTGCCTTAAAAAAAAAATCCCATTTTAACATCTAAAGCCTAAAAATGAACCAGTCACTTCATGTTTTTAGCAAACACACTTACCATTGTGTGGGGTTGTATTGTCCCCCCTGGTGAATAGAAGTTTAAAAATGTCTACGCCGAGAACTGAATACCGTGTCAAATCTATTGGCACCACATGTTTAAACACCTGCATCTCATCACCAACCCTTCATAATATTGTTAAACAATAATTACACTTATGATGAGTAATGAATCCAAATATATTCTTCCTTGAGATGTACTTCTTGAGTTCTATGTAACCCTGAATAGAATATGAAAACTATTCAGGTCAAACAGGATTCACACACACATCCATTTACTACTCAGTCTTAAAAATGATAATCACCACTTCTAACATTGTCATCTTATTAGAGTATGCTCTACTTTTTGGAGGATGATCAATTTCATCATTTTTGCTTGCTAGAGTTCTCAATTTCACTTGACAGATTTAAATCTAAAAAAGAGTTTTACTTGAAATTTGACCAAGTTTTTTTTTTTTCCATCTATGAAATGAAAAGGAAAGTTGTAGATAATGGCTTATCTTGACTTTAGTTATACCAGTGGCATTTGTTGATGGATTTAGAGAGAATCTCAAAGGAAATCGTTCCCCTACTCCCAAACCAGAGAGTATATGTACTATGCCCATCACTGTGATCAAAATGGACCAGCCTCATGCAAAAGAAAGATGCAAAGATAAAGCACATGCATTGGAAGATGCTACCATGGAAACTAACTTGCTTGTCAGGAGGTCCATGCATGCACAGTTCTAGGCCTTTTACAGTGAATTCAACTCCCACATGAAGTTTACACTGAATTCAACTTCCCTCATGAAGTTATGATGGGGCCTGTGAGCTTGCATGTGAGGAAGCTGAGGCCCAGAAAGATGGGACATACCTCCCAAAGTCACAGGGCAGAGGCAGCCAAGCCAGGATCAGCTGCCTGATCCCAGGGCCTTTCTGTACAATCCCTGTCCTTGCCTTTTACTGAGTGTGCCACACACTCAAGCAGCAGTTACCTGAAGACAGTCACAGTAAGCTCAGCCTCATATTTCTTAGTAATCTGGAATACAGTTGACAACTCTGTGGTAATTCTGAATCCACTCAGAAAATGAACTCACCTCTGGGGAGCCCATCTCATCCTGCCCCATATTCTCTCTGACTTACTGGTATGGACTAAATCCCTCCTTTCTCAACACTCTAGGCCCTAAATCTCATCAATGTCACATCCATCTTGAGTCAAGGGGATGGCTGGAAACCTAGCATTGCTATAAGTCCCCTTGACTTCAGCCCTCCTAAAATGGTTATTTTGGGCCTCCCTGGTG
Organism: Scalopus aquaticus; assembly: GCA_004024925.1. NCBI lineage: Eukaryota > Metazoa > Chordata > Mammalia > Eulipotyphla > Talpidae > Scalopus > Scalopus aquaticus. The sequence goes on along the minus strand of PVIJ01005544.1, from coordinate 23,059 downwards.
GCGCAAGGGGTTAAGTCTCAGCCTATGAAGCTGTCAGCAGCCGCTGCACAGCACGAATTGGATCCCCAGCCAGGGAGCTTCCCACATGGCACAGCAGACCTCTCCTGTGTCCCCACTGCTCCCCTCAGCAGTGTATTTCAGTCAGGCTGCCTGTTCTGCTCCCCACTCTGCCTCTGGTGAGTTCTCTCTCCCCCTGCCCCGCCCCCACCTCTGGCCTATACCCCAGCTCTTGTAAGCATAAATATATAAATCTTTTTTCTAAAAATGGTTATTTAGGTGGGTTTTTGCTCCTCAGGAGTAAAGTTTATCACAGAAGATGGTTAACATGATCAAAATATATCACCCCCTGCTGTGCGGGATTACTTAAAGAGAGCAGACTGAAGTAGCACTCCCTCTTAGCTATTTTTGCTGTGGCAATTATGAAGTGAACCCGTTTTGAATTGGGTTGGAGTACACATGGCCCATGTGTACTCTGAAATGTTGACTGAGGAGCCAGGTGTAGACAGGAGGGGACATCCTGAGAATCAGGCCACCTGGCTGGGCACTCAGCCTCTCTGTGACTCAGTTTCCTCTTCTGTAAAATGGGGAGACTAAGGAATGATTTCATAGGGTTACTATGAGGACCAGGCTAGTTAACATGTCTGAGGAGTTTATGACTGGTTGGTTGGTAGGAGGTACTCAGTAGTAGAAGGTCCTGAGAGTATTAGTTGCTGCTGGCATATAATGAGTAGTAGATAAACAAGATCATTTATTCCTAAAAAATCAGTTCTTACGGACAATCATACTATCCTTCACTGCTTCTGTTTTTGAGCATTTCATCACTCTTGTTTTGGAAATTTCACAACTTTATTTTTTTGATCCTTGTAATTACATTCGATTTTATGTATCAAACTTCTGTTAGTTCAAATAACTTTTCCCCTCTGGGTTCCCAGAATTAATTCTGTGTGATATATATTCAGGCTGCTTTTATGACACTAATACTCACCCTGACACCTTTATCTGTCAAGATGTATTTTTTCAATTTTCAGATTTTTGGTGTTGTTTGGTTGGAAATATTGCATTTATTATCAACAGCATAGGATTAAGAAATAATACTTTATGAAAAAAAAATCTCACCACAGAAGCTTAGCATCTGTTTGTTCAATGACCTCAATAGGTAACTCTGAATCCCCTTTGGTAAATTTCCTGTTGAAATCCTGGCTAGTCTACTTCTTATTTGTTAGAAATAACTTTCACCAGAGGAAATTGGGCAGAAAACCTTGCCAGCATATTTAACTTTTGTCCTTTAAGAAATCATACTTTGATTTTAGAGACTCGACTTTGCTAGATAATGAAATTATCATGGTGGAACAAGCCATAGAAATAATAAATACAGTAATTCTTCTCTGCCTATTGTGTGCCCTTGCTATTCATAAATTTTAGGGCCTTAGATATTAGATACACTTACGTAAGACCTCACGAACGGTAATTATCTTTTGGCCAAAGAAAAAGCCCAAACGAATGCTAAGCTGCATTATCACTTGGCTTCTGACATGAGCTGATAATCAGATTTTCTTGCTTAAATCCATGGTGCTTGAACAATGCTACCCACTGTCTGTGCTTCCCGATATTACCCTTAATTAGAAAGAACAGAAACACAAATCTGAATTATTTCAAAATCTGGTTTCCATGGTCAGTGGTTTGAAGGGCTTAACTTTATTATAAATAAACCTGGCTTTATTGGCTAATGAAATCTGAAATGCGAAGCCTGCCTGGGACAGAAGGAGTTTAATACTCTGATGTTTACACATCAAAATATCCAGTGCGGACAAAGTGTTTTGTGATAAATCATTGGATAATTGAATTATGATTCCTTTGTCCCAGTATGATCCAAACCTCATCACTAAGGAGAAACTGGAAGGAACTTGACTTTGTTTTTTTGAGAAGCAGCATCATTAGGCTTAATAATATATGCACCCACTTTAATGATTTTTCCCTTTGATACACTGGAACATATAGGTCTGATGGTCTGATCTTGCACAATCTTCCATGTATTCATCTCAACGTTAACTGGGTTCTTTTTGTCATGTAGAATAATGTGTGGGTACCTGTCTGAACAAGAAAGAAGATGAGAGATCAGTTGTACAATTTTTATGGCCTTATAAAAAGAGGATTTAACAATAATCGAGGATGCTGACTCCATTTGAAAGGCTAATTAATAACTAATTGGAGATGGTAACTTTGTTCTCTCCTGGAAAACTTCAGAGAGAGCTAAATCCTAGAACCTATCCCAGATAAAGTCCTCAGATGTTATAGAGAATTGTGATTGTGTGTGTGTGTGTGTGTGTGTGTGTGTGTGTATCTCCTGTACACACATCTGGTTTTTCTATGGATGCCAGGCCTATGTAGCTTTGTATTTGTAAACTAAACTTTACCCCCCTTTTATTCTGTTTAATGGTTTTTTGAAGGTCCTATCTTATATTCTTTGTGAAATGAAATGTTAGCTTTTCCCTTTCCACCCCTCATCAATATTTCTTTTCCACTCACCCCCTCAACCCCTCTGTGTTAGGCACTTTGCAGTTGCTTTCTCACCTAATGCTTCCACTTGAGGATATTGGAGCTTAGAGAAGAGAGTCATTCTCTTGGGGTCATATATCTGGGACACAGCGGCAGCTGAAGTCTAACTCATGGGGTCTTGAGTGATATTGTTCTGAATGATACAAACCCACCAAACTGTGTGTTTGCTTCTTTTAGATTATTCCTTTCCTGTCCCTGCAGTTCTGTTTCTTTGGCTGGGGTAGCTGAACCCCTGAATCAGGTGATGCAGGGGCCCAACAGTACTACTCACACTATGAAGGCAAACCCAAACCCTGAACTCCAAATACTTAGGGAGAAGTAAGAGATGATAGGCTACCCAGAAATTGAGAACTGAATGCCATGTAAGAAAAAGTCACAATAAGACAGGAAATGGACATTTTTTAAAAGATTTATTTCATATATGCATACAAGCTTGGGTGTAGGCCAGAGGTGTGGGGCGGTGAGAGGATTCACCGGAGACAGTGGGGAGCAGAACAGGCAGATCGACTGGATTACACTGCTGAGGGGACCAGCGGGCGAGGAGAGGTCTGCTGCGCCTGGTGGGGAGCTTCCTGGCTGGGTATCGAACTCGTGCTGCAGTGGCTCTGGATAGCTTCACAGTGCTGGGTTTCATCCATTGCGCCACCAGGGAGGCCCAGGAAATGGACGGTATCTAAAATTATGTAAAAATAAAATACAATGTAAGCGAAGGAAGATAAGTTCAGGAAGTCCTTAGCAAGTAGAAACAAATTCTTTTTAATGGAAAATAGGGAAGTGGGGGGTAGTGGAAAGAGAGGTAAGATAGCCAGCACAAAAGGGACAAAATGATAAGTAGAAAAAAAAAATTTCCCAAATGAGGGAAAGAAGTTTCTGGATTGAAAGAACTGAGTGCTGAACATAATAAAAGAAAATCCAACACCAACACACTTTGTTATGAAGTTTGGCAAAGAAATTACAAACATGTTCAGATACGAATGAGTAAAAAATAAAAATAAAACAAATGTAAGCTTTTGATGTCAAGAGAGGGAAATTCTAAAAAATGTGTGTAGAGACAAACTTCTGTTTAATTTAAGACAATGTATGGACAATTTAAGAGTCTCAACAATGGCAGATATTATTTTCTTTCAAAGCGGTAGGATACTGGCCTCAGCTAATTGTAAGCTCCGGTAAGAAATGATCTTCAAGGACAGAACAAAGACCACTTCCAATGACAGGGAAGAAATTCAGAATTTTGCTCAGAACTTTTGACCTTGTCCATTTGATTGTGGGAACTTCAGGCTTAGTCTGCAAATTTAGATGTAATGGGGACCACCTACGTAATTTTTGAGACATAGTGTGAAATGAAACAATAGAATTCTTGGTTTAAAAAAACAAGGGGAAGGTTTTTCCTTAGGAATATCTTGTGAGAGGGCCTCCTTGGTCGCGCATGGGTTAAAAGTCTCAGCCCTAGCAAGCTATCACCAGCCACTTCTGCCTGAGTTTCAACCCCAGCCAGGGAGCTTCCACATGGCGCAGCAGACCTCTCCTGTCTCACCTACTGCTCCCCTCAGCAGTGTATTTCAGTAGATTGGCCTATTCTGCTCCATACACTGTCTCTGGTGAATCCTCTGACTGCCCCCACACCTCTGGCCTACACCCCAGCTCTTGTATGCATAAATAAATAAAATAAATCTTTAAAAAATAATATCTTATAAGATATAATAGGTGTGATAGCAATGCATAATAATAATATGAATGTATAGCTGTAAAAATCAATATTTTGGTGTCATGATTTCACCTAACAATAAATATTTTTACTTTTAGCAATTTCATTTTTGAGTTATAATACTTTTTGATACCTTTTATTTTGAGATTTTTCTGCTAATGTGACTGTTACTAAAGGTGTTAAGAGTATTTTATGGATGGTGAAAACATGGGGATAATTTTTTTGTAAATTAACTTGAAATGTAAATTCTAATATATCTAAACTGATTCTTGAAGAATAATCTTTCTAGTAAAGATTGAGCTGTCCATAGAAGTATATTTGTGTAAATCTAAATTTAAGTTTAAATTTATACAATGGTACTTTCATGTGTTTTTTTTTATTGTTCACTGCAGCTTTTTTATTATAAAATTATACATATATTTTCTTTTTATTTATTATCTTGCACTGAGGTAACATTGATTTACAACACTGTCTAAGGGTTTAGGGGTATAAATTCACACCTCTTCAGATATATGTTGAGACACCACACCCACCACCAAATCACCTATAATCCTCCACCATAGTCCATTGTATCCCTCTCCTCTCTTTGGCCCCCACTTTCTAGAGCCCCCTCTGTTAGGCTTAATTCTACAGTGAGATTTCTAGTGTCTGTTTTGGCTTGATTTTTGTCTGTTCTTTTTTTTTTTCCCATATTGAGTGTAATCATCTGGTATTTATCTTTCTGCTTGTGATTTATTTCACCCAGCGTAATCCTCTGCAGCTTCATACATGTTGTCATAAATGGCAATATTTCATCCTTTTTAAAAAAGAACTGAATAATATTCCAATGTGTATATGTACCACATCTACTTAACCCACTGCTCTGCTGTTGGGCATTTAAGTTAGTTCTGTAACTTTACTATTATAAGTAGTGTTGTAATGAACATAGGGATGCATATATTCCTTCAAATTAGTGTCTTTGTATTCTTTGAGTAGATACCTGGGAGTGGAATTGCTGGATTGTATGGAAGATCTATTTTTAATATTTTGAGAAAACTTCAAATGGTTTTTCATGGGGGCTGGACAAATTCACATTCCCACCTTACTCCATGGCTTACTATTCACCTTTACAAAAATAAAGAGTCTCTTTATTTTAGTTGAAAAGGTTTGTGTATCATCTCATTCATTTTTGGGATAAGTAAATTACTTAGGTTTTTTTGTTTTTGTTTTTTTACCTGAGTAGTTGGAGAATGATGTGAACTTAGGCAAAATGGGCATCACCCTTAACAGTATCAACCCTACTGAAACTGGTCAGCTTTACCCCAAGTGCAACAAACTAGTCCATGACCTCAGACTGCCTTTTGAATCCTCATAATATGAATATATGTCTCAGGACACCAGGCAGAACAGGCAAGAGAGGACACCTCACCTAGCTCTAGATGACCTACCAGAAAAGTAATTCAAAGCCAGTAGGCCTGGTCCCTTGTGTTGGCAAAAGGGCTACAACAGCCCCAGACTCTGCAATCCTTCACAGGCAAACCTTGATCCCAGAAATCTCAACAAAATTCCATTAAGTCCCATTGATTCTGAACTTCAACTCCTGTAGCCAGCAGAATGTCATGTGTTTGTGTGCTTGGACCTGTGCATTGGCTTTGTCACTGGAATTTGGAGAGAGGTGCTCGCTTAAACCTAATAGATCAAGATTTGGAGTCTTGTAGACCCCCACATACATGTTCCTGAAAATAGAATAAAAATATGTAGGGAGGGCCTCCCTGGTGGCGCAGCGGTTAGGCGCTGCGCTGTGGAGCTGTTGGCAGCGGTGACGCGAGTTTGACGCCCGGATGGGGAGATTCCCACTTGGTGCGGTAGACCTCTCCTGCCTCTCCTGCTGCTTGCCTCGGCAGTGTATTTCCATCTCTGCTCCCCACTTTCTCTCTGGTGAACCCTCTTGCCGCCCCACACCTGGTTTGTGCTCCACACCTCTGGTCTGTTCCCCAGCTTGTATGCATAAATAAATAAATCTTTAAAAAAAAATGTAGGGAATGAAGTGTAACACATACTCTTCCCAGCAGTGGTGGTAATAGAAGCTGTGCCTTTCTCTTTGAATGAGAAGTCAGTTTTAGTTAAGCGAGGAGGCTGAAAACTTTACACATAGAATATTCATCCCCACATCAAATTCACCATCTATATTGGTCAGATCACAGTAACTAGTTGCAGCTGATTTTATGCAAATGCTGTATCGGCATATGGTTCAGTCAGGCGAGATTAAGAGAATGATCAAGATCCCTCAGGATAAAATCCTACTCTACCCAATGGTGGGTAATGCTTCATATAGAAGAAATAATAATTTTATCCAGTGTCTATATTTATTTTATTTTTTTTAAAGATTTATTCATGAATACATGCAAAAACTTGGGTGCAGGCTAGAGGTGTGGGGAGTGAGAAGATTCACCAGAGACAGAATGGGGAGCAGAACAGGCGAATCTACTGAGATACACTGCTGAGGGGAGCAGCGGGCGAGACAGGAGAGGTCTGCTGTGCCATGTTAGCTCCATGGCTGGGAATTGACCTCATGCCACAGTGGCTGGTGCTAGCTTAATAGCACTGAGACTTTAACCCCTGTGCCACGAGGGAGGCCCTCAGTGTCTATATTTAGGGCTCTATGCTAAGTTAGGCTCTTCTCAATCACAACTCAAATTTTGCTTGCTGATATTCCGTTCTTATTTCCTATTGCTAGTCTGTAAATGCAGTTAAAGAATTATTCTGGATTTCAGAAAAACCAAGTTTATAAACTTTCTGCCAAATAGTAAGACTGTTGAAGAAATCCAAACCTTTTCTTTGATTTGTAGCCATGACCCATTTTCATTATAATAAGGGGCGAGTACTTCAAATTCAGAGCTCCAGTTTCCGTTCCTCTCTTCCCATGTCCTCTAATTACGGTTGCTGTTAAGTGTCCTAAAGCTGATGCTTCCCCTGCAGATTGCCAAGAGAGAAAGAAAATGTACCTTCATTGGCTACTGTACTTATAATGGTTCCTAAAACCAAGCAAGAAAACCACAGTGACCTTGGCAAGCGAACAATGGAAAAGTACAGGTGCTGGGAGTGTGCGCAGCCCCAGAATCAACATGACTAGGGAGGAAAGGGGGTTGGACAACAAAGAAAGGTGCTTTTCATTCAGAGAAATTTATTTCTTTTAAATATTTGCAATCTGCAGCCGATAGCAAAGGAGGCCACTTGGCATTATTTCCCGACAAAGGGGAGGGCTTGGTCCTAATGAACAGATGCTTGAGTGGCCGGCGTGAGGTGCGCCATCCGTCAAGAAGATCAATATTTACTGTTCTTGTATCTTTCTGATGAAAGTTTGCTCTTCTTCAACAACAACAACAACAAAGGCAGGGGTTGTGTTTTAATATAGAGAGTATGGGTTTGACCTTAGGCAGCGAGTCAGCTGAGAACAGCAAAGTCTTCATAGCTCTAAGTACCTCTGCCCCTGCTCGGGGACAACACGGGCCAGTGTTTGAAGGCACAGAAACATCTGACCCAGTGCTGTTGACTTTTTCCTCCATTCATTCTTTTTCAGTTCAGTTAAATTGACAAAAGATAAAATATGAATATAATACTGTATTTCAAAACGTGTTTTAAAATCTGAATTAATCCAGTGCGGTTTGACTCAGCATTTATGAATAAAGTCGCATGGCTTATGTAGTAAGGATTTTACTAGGCAATGGAGAAGTTGGGGGTCACTGCTTTAGCTGTTTGGTGCCTCAGTTTCCTCCAGCTTGTTATTCTTAGATCACGAAGAGGTTCCTGTGAGACAGGGGAAAAATACAAATAGGTGATGAGTCATGACTGGCCCCTACATTATGGAAAATATTTTATATTTCATTCTTTAGATCAAAGAGTGATCTGTGTTTTTAATGTCCATACTGATCAGTTGGGAACCTTATTAAAATTCAAATCCTGACTCAGTAGGTCTAGGCCCCGACCAGAGAATTTCCATATCTAACAAGCTCTGTGGTAATGCTAATACTGCTGGTCCATAGACATGCTTTGAGTCACAGAATTTTACCTATTGCTTGTATCCATCACTCGTGATGTTTGCTAGTCATGCACATTCCTGGACCACCGCTATCCATGATCTTATTTCAAGTTATCCAATATTTTGTATCTCTTTCCTCTCCTTATTTTCATGTTTCCTTACATCCAGGTGAAAAAGCCTGACTTGAGACTCCTCCCACCCCTAATCTTCAGACTCTTTCCCAGTGTATTCACTCTGCCCTCTGACATACTGGCTGTTACTGGGATGGCTCTCACCCATGAAATCACGGGACTGCTTCCTCTGTGTTTTGAAATCTGTCTCCTGAAGCTACCTCTTACTTCTGTATATAAATAAGTACTCTGCTTTCAGCATTTTCCCATCCCCTTACTGTATTTTGTTTTTCTTCTTTCAATAGAAAAATCACTGCCTGATAGAAGCTGTATCTACTTGTTTTTCTGTCACCTCCACTAGAATGTCATTTTCACAAGAACAGAAACTACTGGTCCACAGTTTCTGGAGCAATGTTTAGCCTGTAGTGTGTAATGCAATTAAATTGATTGTATGAACAGATAATAGTCACTTTAATGAATATATGGAAGGAAGGATGTACATGTGTAGGTAACTAGAGTCAATTTCAGTTGTTTTCAGGATTGCTTTATTTAAAGAGTAAAGAAATAAAAAAAAATTCCTTTAAAAATATCACTCATGTTTGGAATACTATTCAGCAGCAATTCGCAGCAACATGGATGGCGCTAGAAGGGATCATGCTCAGCGAAATAACACAGAAGGAAAAAGATAAATATCGAATGGTTTCACTTATTGAAGGAATACAGGGGAGCCAAACAAGAGATCAGGAGGAGAAAATACAATACAAAACGAAGACAAAAAGTAGCAGGCAACCATAAATAAGAGACATTCTATAGGGAAGAGGGAGGAAGACGGACCAAAAAAGGGGAGAAAAGAGCGCAAGGGACTATGGTGATGGTTCATGGGTGAACTGGTGGTGGGAAACCTACAGGGGATACACAATAATGTAAAGGATATAAATTTTAAAAATAAAAAAAAATAATTAACAAAGTCCAAAAAAAAATCACTCATTTAGGGAAGAATGACAGGTGATATGGATTATTTGGGGAGTCACAGACCTGATTTTATTTTGTGTTTTCTCCCCCTCTACATTTTAGCCCACCCCTCATCATGAAAGAACTGTCTTGCCTTGCTCCAGATTCACTGCTCATATGAAGAATTTCTCCAGATTTCTTAAAGTTAGCAGTCTACATTTATTACGTTTTCCAGGTAAATTAAGAAGTAATCTCAAGAAACAACATAGCCTCTTAAAAAGCTCTAGGATGCATAAAGAAAAAAAGCATAAAAGCTTTACTGAACACTTGCACTGTGTTTCAAAATAGTCATAAAAGTGAGAAAATTCTTTGGATATAAAGTTAGTAATTCCAAGGGGTGGACTGCCTCAAAGCAGGCTGGATCCAGGGGTCACCAATATTACCAATATTTCTTTCCTTTTTTTTTTCTTTTTTCTTGTTTTGGTCTTTTCAAACCTCCATATTGATTTAATTCTCACTTGGGGTTTATTTTCAGAATGAATAACAAAAATGGGTCCTGATAGTGATAAGCTTTCATTATTTTTACAGTTGTAATTACAAAAGTGAAGGAATCCTCTTTTGTTCTGTATTTATAACAGTCTACCTCCAATCCAAGGATTCTAACTGGCCAAACTTGAGCCTCGTGTTCATTTCTAGAACAATCAGTGTTTCTGGGGAAATAAAGCATACCAGTCAACTTTAGCTACCCCTGCATTTAACCCGGATAGCCACATCTAAATTATACAAAGTTCTCTCTGTGTGTGTGTGCGCGTGTGTGCGTGTGTGCATGTGTTTTTTGAAGGGTGGGGGTGGAGACAATGTTGGGGGACAATGTTGATTTTCCATAACACATTAGGGCTAAGCCAACATGGTGAGTGCTATCATTAGTTATATTTTAGTCAATGCTGCACCTTAGCAGGTAAATGAATCTACATGTCCAATTTCCTACCTAAGGGAAAGTGAAGATTTTAGGAAAATTTATATGGCAGGTATCTGCTGCATTTGTAGGACAGTGTATTACTTTAGAATGTACTTATTTATTTACTTTATATGTTGATCAAATTTGTTACTCATGCATAGTTATTAGGGCCATTGAAAAGTTTCTTTGATATTATGATAATTTCAAAGACTTGGAGTAATGTAATTTGAAATGGAGTCTTTTGAGAATCACATTGCATTACCCATTTAAACTCAGGACACTACGAGGGGATAATAGATTCACATGGCTCAAACCCCAGAAATACAAAGAGATATATATTGGAAAGCCTTATTCTCACTCCTGCTCCAATCTGCTTCATTTCCTTCCTTTCCATCCCTGGTTTCTTGGGAATCTTTCCATACTGTCTCTAAGCCAATGAAAAATGCGTGACTGAGCAAATATAAGCGCCCAGGTGAGTAGCAGCAGTTTGTAAGCTGCTGCCTCCCTTCACTTAACACTGTAACTTGGTCTCTGTACATAGTAGTGCATTGGAGCTTCCTTGTTTCTTTTTCTTACAATGTCAGAGTAATATGTTTTAAGGATATACCTTCAATCATTTAGCCTGTTTCCTTTGATGGGTACTAATGATTCTCAGAAAGGCCAATCAAAGAAATTATGTTTTCATATTTGACCACTTTGATGGCTCATATTAAAATTATGAGCCATCATAATTACTAAAAATTTTCAGTGTTTGTATTTTGATAGTCTTATAAAAAGAGTGATTTTGGTTCATTACAGCCAACTGATACAATAAAAATAAATGCCAACTTCTTAATTGCTTTTTTTAATACAAGAGAGCGACAGGGAAAATAATTGCCTACTATCAGTACCTGAAAAGCATATGTCTTCAGGATTCAGTATCCCAGGAGGAGGGTATGGGTATATTTTTGAGAAATGTCATGGTTCATAGTGCCAAGGAGGATGCTGGAATTCCTTGCTGTGTTGATATTTGTTTAAATTTGGGCACATGAAGCCACTCTGGGGCAAAGGGAGCACCGTTGAATGGGGACATGAAGACTCTGAGTCTTCAAAGGCTCTGAGTGATGAGGGGCTCACCATGTTGTAGGAAGGTCTCGTCCTGAGGTCAGATGAGCAGGCTATTTTGGTTCTAGGTGCCGTATCTGAATGGGCATAGAGCCCTGTCAATAGCAAGTAAGATGATGGTTAGCTTTAGGCATTGGGAGTAGAGGAAAGAGAAAGCTACTTTGGTTGCTAGGCAATGGGAACCATTACTTTTATTTTAAACAAAGAAGTGATGCAATTCACTTGTACTTAATAGCGGTTGGAGACAGTGATTTATGGGGGCAAGGCTGCAGACAGGAAAACTGCTTTTGATGTTATTATGATCATTAAAAGAAAAAAAAACAATGAAGGCAGGAACATGGCAGGGAAGTCAGAGGAAAGGGAGTAACTGAAAGATATTTAAAAGCTCACATCCATACGGTGAGATCATGGATTAAAGACGAAGATTGAAGAAGAGGGCTGAATTGGGAAGGGGTTGTGTATCCATTAAGTTGTTGAACAAAGGGCAATGGAGCACTTATGAAGTGACTGGTAGACGCTAGTTTCTAGAGACACAACCATGAACAAAACATGCAAGGTTCCTACCCTCTTTGATGTGCCTTTTGAGGAAGGAAATAATAAGTAAACAAACAAGGTGACCAAGAGAGTGAGAAGATATGAGGACTGAGACTGGAACTCAGAGGAATAATATTTGAGGCACATGGACAGGAGCGAGGCTGGGAAGACATGTGACCTAGAGATGAGACAGAAGCAGAAACTACAAGAGGCACCGTGGGTAGAAGTGCCCAGTGTGTGGTGTGGATTCTGACTGATTGTCCAGCCTTGGGAAGGCTTAACCTCTCTTCATTTTGGTTTTCCTAAGTTAAAATTGGGGGTAAGAGGGGACAGATGTCACAGTATAGTTCTTGGAATGGCTTGTTGGCCCATAATAAATGCTCAATAATCATAGTGTTACAGCTTCAACATTCAGGGAAGTTTCAACATTCAGGTTCCGCCTCTGAGGCGGAAGAGTTTGGATTTCAGAAGGCGGAAAAGACTATTTGGGCAGCAAATACTAAGGAAAGACAAATAAGAAATGCACCAGAGACTCCTTTAATTTTACAAGTAGGATGACTTAGTAACTTTGGCAAGAACAATCTTTCTAGAGTCATAGAGGTCAAACTAGAATGCAGATACTTGAGGAGTGAAGAAGTGAGACCCCATCTCAGTCACCAACTAGGTGACCTGGTGCAGGCTGCTTAACCTCTCTGGGTCAGCCTCCCCTCCCATAAAGCAGGAGAAGGAGACTGGGTGATCTGGTCTCCATTTTAAAATACTTTTTGAAGGACCTCCCTCATGGCACAGGGGGTTAGGTCTCAGCACTGTGAAGCCATCAGCAGCCACTGCAGCCAAGTTCGATCCCCATCCGGGGAGCTAACCCCCACATGGTGCAGCAGACCTCTCTTGTCTTGCCTGCTGCTCCCCTTAGCAGTGCACTTCAGTCTATCTGCCTGTTTTGCTCCCCACTCTGTCTCTGGTGAATCCTCTCACACACACCCCCAACACATACCTCTGGCCTACACCCCAGCTCTTGAATGCATAAATAAATGTTTAAAAAAATACTTTTTGATCAACCAACAGGAACCCAGATGTTCAGTCAACAGAACGTTGTAGAAATGGTTTTCTTTTCAGGTAGTAGGTTGTTGACCAGTTGACATTCGTAGCTTTCCAATTCTCATTTTCCTTGGTGCTGCTGCATCCAAGTCAGAAACATACCCCAATACAGATGTGAACGGGCAAAAGGCTATGTGCATGTAGGTGTGCACACACATGTACACACAAACGCAGCTTATGCTCTCCCAAGACCCTTGTGACAAGACTGTACCTGAGTAGATTATGACACAGATTCCACCACCACTTCCTACCAGCTTTCCAGGTTGTGGGCGCTTTGCCAGGGGCTCGGAGACACACAGATAAATCCTCAGTGTGGTTGTCCTTAAAGAGCTGTCATTTAATAAGAGATTAGGGATTTATGTTTAGGACAGTGAGTTCTACAGTGCAGTTCAGCACATGCTTGTTATGTGCTGACTGCACCAAGCACTGTGCTGGTTATGGAACATTGATGAGGAAAAGGATATAAAATGATTTCTAAGACAGGTCCCTTATAAGCTTTCAGTTTTTGCATTTGTTTTAAGATTTATTTATTTATGCATACAAGTTGGGGTACAGGCCAGAGGCATGGGGCGGCAATAGGACTCACCAGAGACAGAGTGGGGAGCAGAACAGGCAGATCGACCGAAACACACTGCTGAGGGGAGCAGCAGGCGAGGCAGGAGAGGTCTGCCATGCCATGTGGGAATCTACCCAGCTGGGTGTCGAACTTGCATTGCCGCTGTGGATAGCTCCACAGTGCAGCGCTTAATTGCTGTGCCACCAGGGAGGCCCAGCTTTCAGTTTTTTTCAATGAACTACATTGATTGGTATCAACTGGGTCCCCAGAGAGAGCTCTGCTGCTGACTTTGGGATCGTAGGCTGGAGAACTATGACGAGCGGAGGGCAAGAACTGGAGAGGCAGAGCTGGGAACTTGTTCTCCCGCACTAGCCCAGTAGCACTGGGAACCCCAATTCTCTCTTTCCAGAACTGAGAGTCACACACTTCCCATGTCCTCGAAGATGCTTCAGGAAGGCTTCTGTGATCTCTCCCTCACACCACCATTGTGTTGGCCCCATAGTAGCCTCAGCATAATCCACAGTCTGGAAAATTGTTACCATGGTTGGAGACCCCTGTAGTAGAGACCACAGAGGTTTCCTGGAGAAGACTTATTTTCACTCCTCCCATGGGGAATAAGGAAGATGAAATGACTTCACAACAGCTTTATTTGTTCGTCATATTTCATGCTAGTTTTTAGAAACCTGACTGAAGGTGGGTGAAGACTGGAGCACATTACTGGAATAACTCCCTCCCTGTTTCCCTCAAGTGATCTCACTCTTTCTTTGCTACACCCAAAGGTTCCCATTCCTCTCGCACCAAAATTTGTGGAAAACTCATATTCTGACAGGATGCCTTCCGGATATTTACCCCTGTGGACACTTGGAGGTCCCTGTGGGAACCTCAGGTGCATGCTCATCACTTTCTTGCAAGAGCATGAAAATGATTTGCCATCTGTTCATGCCTTGGTGAAAACTACTTTTCATGGGTTGACAGAAATCTGCAATTGGAGTGTATGTATTTCCAGTTGTTTGACTTTGTGGGGCTTGGAGGAGAGAAGAAATAATGCAAAATACAACCCAGAGCTTAGTTCTTGGGAAATTCAGGCAACGTTTCACAGAGGGGGTTGGGGGCCAGACGTTCATTTGTCTAAGTGCCTATGCGGCTGGCTCTCATATAAATGCTCTTTCTCTTTTGTTCCTACCGAACTCTGAAGAATACAACTCAAGCACAAAGCAAAGTAGGCAAATGAATGCAAGTGTTTTCTAATCTATGTGGATCAAAACCACCTAAGTTTTCTTATTAGAGAATCTCCCTTGGCATGCTGGATTGGTCACATGGATTAACTAAACACAGTTGTCTTCACTCACTGTTGCCTTCTGCCCTTGTATTGGCCTCCTTCACTCCCCTGCCTTTAAAAAACATTCTATGTAATACTGAGGGAACGAAAGGAGTGGCATTTTCTGTGAGTGCTGCTGCCATTTAGCCACTGCCCCAGCCCGTCCGGAAGGTAGGCTCTCTGAATTTTCAGTGTACATAATTCTTGTTGGTGCCTGTCTGGCAATCTCTGTGCCTTGGGGGAAAACTCAGTGTCCTGGACTGTGGATTAAACTTTGCATATTTTGCGAGGAATGAAAAATGGAACATCCCACAGTTCTTTGCATAGGAAGATCAAAGACTAATGGGAAGGTATTTAGTATATGATGAGGGGTAGAGGCCTTGGTTAGATGAGTGTATTTGCTCTTAACTCTTCTTAACATGTGCAACTTTCATCAACCAGCTGCCCTGTTCTCTGGGACGAGACCAATTGGTCCACGTCTAAACAACAACAACAAAACATGAACAGCAGCTAAAGTTCAAGGAGCTTGACTATGTGCATTGTTTTAACACCTTACCTAAGTATCCTTTTAATCCTTGGTCCTATTATTTTCATTCCTGGTGAAGTTACTGTGTCAGAGCTGTTCACTGTCTGACTGGAGTCCCCTCACTGCCAGCTGTGGAGTGGACACAGCCCACATGGGTCCTCCAAAATCTGTGGCCCTAGACTTGGCTGCTGTTCTTCCTGGCCTAAAGCACTTCATTGAAGCCTTGTTTAGTTATGTAAGAATTAGCTATGTCTGTCTAAGCTATGTTTTAATGTTTCTTTAATGATTATGCTTTCTTCAAAGTGATAATATGGCACAATTTCCTATTTTGACCCACAGTTCATGTTGTTATCAGTCGTAAGTTGGAAAATCCCTACTGGAAAATCCCTCCAACATAGAGGGAGCAATGGAGGGAAAATAAGCTGGCAACAGGATAGAAAAGGCACAGTTTTGAAATGCACCAAAATTATGGATTCTTGGACTTTTGCACTTCTTTATCGGAGTCCCTGTTGGTGGGGTGAGGGACTTGGTCTTTCGGCTGCACACATCCTCCTCACCACTTTCCCTCCAGAGTGAGAATTATTTCTTTTGCCTCAGCCCCCTTTGGTGTCTTCAGAGTTATCAGTGGAGACAAATTCTTCCCTCCCCAACTAGCTCCTTAACCTCTGATAGCAGATTGAGGTGACGGGTGAGTGAAGAACTAGAGAAAGTGAAGAGCCAGAAATGTATGAAGATCAAGAGGAGGAGAAATAGGGAAATAGAATCTTACTCTGATGAAAGTTAGTAATTTTGCATTCAAGTTATATGAATTATATGTATAGCCAATATTTCCTTTTTTTCTTGTACCAAAAGTTACAAGTGCCTTATCTTTCAGATTCTAAAAGATCAGAAATACTAAGTTTTCATAAGTAGTTTTTCACTAAAAAGTTAAAAAGCTCTCATTTAGATAAAGTTAATTATCAACAATTTTAGATATAGAATTATGTATATGACTGTTTTACAAAGAAAATAGGCTGACTTTTTTGGCCCCCTTCATCTGCTGCCTCCCCCAGTCCCTCCGTATCTTCTCTCTGACAATCACTAATCTGTTTCCTGTATCTATGAGTTTGAGGTTTTTGTTTGCTTGTTTTAGATTTGATTTTGAATTTTAGATTCCACATATAAGAGAGATCATCCAACATTTGTCTTTCTCTGTCTGATTCATTTTACTTGGCATACTGCCTTTAAATTCCATCCACGTTGTCATATATGGCAAGATTTCATTTGCCTTTAGATAGCTGAATAATATTCCTGTGTGTGTGTGTGTGTGTGTGTGTGTGTGTGTGTGTGTATGTGTGTGTGTGTGACTGACATATTCTTTATCCATTTATCCATCCACAGACACTTAGGACTTAGGTTGTTTCCACAGCTTGGCAATTGTGAACAATGCAATTATGAACATGGGGATGCATCTATCCTTTTGAGTTATTTCTTTATTTCTTTTTAAAGATTTATTTATTAATGCATACCAGAACTGGGGTGTAGGCAAGAGATACGGGGGTGAGAGGATTCACCAGACACAGAGTGGGGAGCACTCTGTGTGCTCAGCAGACTACTGGTGGATCTACTGAAATACACTGCTGAGGGGAGCAGTGGGTGAGACAGGAGAGGTCTGCTGTGCCATGTGGGAAGCTCCCTGGCTGGGGATCGAACTTGTGCTGCAGTAGCTGCATTTAGCTTCATACTGCTGAGACTTAACTTCTTGTGCCACCAGGGAGGCCCCAGAATTATTTATGTTTTTTTAAAATTTTCTTCAGCTAATACCCTGAAGTGGAATTGCTGGGTCATGTGGTAATTCCACTTTGTTTACGTGTTATTCAGAGTAATATTTTCTGAGTGCCCACTCTGCAAACCAGTAGCAGACAAGATGTGGACCTTGCTGTCTAGAGCTGACTTTCTAGGGGAGTAAACATAAAATCAACCATTAGAACATAGAAACAGCATAACAGGAGATTGTGAAAGGAACTTTAAAGGAAACAAACTTGGAGCATCTTTCTGCAAATTGACAGTTAAATCTGGATTGTGGAAAGGTCAGTGAAAATGCGGAACAATTAGCCCCCTATACATTGACTTAGTAGTGAGAAAATCTAGTTTCACTATTAATCATCTCTGAGACTTTGGAAACGTCACCAAAATCTGTTGTACTAAAATTTACTTCTCAATTACATAAAAGCATGAATCTTGATAACGATCTTTAATGTTATCTTTAATCCTATACAACATCCTATTTAGAATTTCTGTGTCAATACTTCTGGCACCTGCCAGCTCAGCTGCAATTATTCCAGAACCTTAAGCCTTAAGTACTCCCAGACTAGAGTAAATATTCTCTTACAACCCTCATTTCACTGACCTTACACTTCCTCCGAATTAATCAATGTTCTCTGTTTCCTTTGTGGAACATTCTGATACCGACAACACGTTGCTGTCTATACTGCTCCTCTAGTTCTTCAACCAATTGAGTAGTCTGCTTGCCAAGAATCTGTGTGTATTCCTGATCTGTTTATGCCAGTTGTATATGTTAGTATGAATGTATCACAATATTATATGAGTGCAGAAGAGTTGCTTCTTTGAAAATTAAGTCCAATACTTCAGAAATATTTTTAAATTAGGCTTAAAAAATTGAAGACAGCTGTAAGAGTTCAGAAGCAAGCTACTAACATTGAGAAAAATTTGCATTCAGATTGTTCTGGAAGCATCCCATTCTATTACTTTAGAAAATGGAAAGTCAGGAATGGCAGCTACACAATAGTAGATACGAATCATGAATGCAATATATGCAACAAAGGAAAATGAAAACTCCATCAACAGGATTTACTCAAAGAAAAGGTCTGAGCTCTGTACCAAAAATTTGGCCAAAAGTGTTTATAGATGTTTTAAAATAAAATATTTAAAATATATGTAAAATATTTTGACTCCTTACTATTTTTTGATTGAGAATTTATTGTACATACTCAAATTGCATAAGATGTCTCCTTGGTATTTTACATCTTTTTCCTTCTGCTAATAGTAACCCTCACTAAGCCTACTACATAACCTACTGCAAACAGCACCCTATGTATTAAGACTTCATAGGAAGGCTAAGTAGTTATTATTCCTGAGTCTGGCTAGTACATTACATTAAACCTAAACCATTTTCTTTTGCATGAATACATTATATATCAAGATTGTGAATCGTTGCCAGCTCAGGAAATGCTGGGTGACCTTGAGGTACAAGGTGCTTGTTACTCAAAAGCATCTATAGAATGGAATAACATTTGCTCCTGAATGACTTCTCTGATCTCTCAGGCGTTGAAATCCACAGCTTTCTTTACAGACATGTGCTTTTATTTTTTTCTTCTAGTCTTTGAATTTTATTTAGTTATTTCTTTTTCTCTTTTTTTCAATTGAGTTCTTTGTATTTTAGGAGTATAGGACATGCCCCCTTTTGACACTATGACAATAACATTATGACAGATGCTATGACAATAACATTCATTTATTTTTAAAAGTTGTATCATTTTTTAATTGAGGTAACATTGGTTTATGACACTATAGAAGATTTAGGGTTATAGGTCTCTATCTCTTCAGATTCATGTTACCATACCACACCCACCACCAAAGTACCAATAATCTTCCACAGTGGTTCATTGGACCCCTTCCCTTCCATTCTTTTTTTTTTTTAATATTTATTTTGGCATAACAAGCTGGGTTTTTTTTTATACGTATTTAATTTTGCATAACAAGCTGGGGTGCAGGCCAGAGGTGTGGGGCAGTGAGAGGGTTCACCAGAGACAGAGTGGGGAGCAGCATAGGCAGATCAATGAAAATACACTGCTGAGGGGAGCAGTGGGCGAGGCAGGAGAGGTCTGCTGGGCCATATGGGATTCTCCCCGGCCGGGCAGCAGCAGCCAACAGCTCCACAGCGCTGCGCTTAACCCGTTGCACCACTAGGGAGGCTCCCCTTCCATTCTTGTAGCTTCAGTTGCAGTTAGATTTCTAGGGTTTGCTTTGTTTTAGTTTTGTCCTTTGTTTTATTTGTTTCTTTGTATTCTACCTATGAGTAAAATCACCCAGTGTTTGTCTTTCTCTTTCTGGATGCTTCCTGACAGGAAGCCTTCCTCGCTGATTACAATGTTTCTCTTACTATGATTCAACTACTTAAATGGTTTTATAATTTTTTTTGAAATGGAGAAGTTTGTCCATAATATAACTGAAAAAAAAACTTTGCTGTTCTGCTCATTTTAATTAATTAATTTAGAGAATAGTATTTCTGTTTAAATTGAGATAGTTTTGGTTTACGTCATTGTTTGTATTTTAGGGGTAAGTCCCCCTCTTCATGTGTTATCACCATAGTACCCCTCACCAAAGCACCCACATTCCATCACCCTAGTCCATGTTCTGTTCCAACCCAGCTCCCACTCCTCTTCCCCTCCCCCTTGTGTATTCCACAGTTCAATAATCAGCTTTTAGGGTTAGTTTGTTTTTTATCTGATCCTTTGTTTGATTTCTCTGTATTCCACATATAAATGAAATCACTCACAATTGTCTTTTTCCTTCTGACTTATTTCTCTTAGCATTATCCCCTCCACTTCTATCCTTGTTGCAAATGGCAAGAGTACATCTTTTTTTTAATAGCTGAGCAATATTCCATTCTGTATATATACCATATTTTTCTAATCCACCCATCCATTCTTGGGCACTTAGATTGTTTTCATAATTGGATATTGTAAATAGTGCTGCACTGAACATAGGCATTCATATATCCTTTCAAATGAGTGTTTTTGTGTTCTTTGGGTAGATACCTAGGATTGGAATTGCTGGATCACATGATAGATCTATTTTTGATATTTTGAGCAACATCTATACTGTTTCCATAGGGACTGGACCAGTCTACTTTCCCACAAACAGTTTATTAGAGTTCCTTTTTCTCCACAACCTCACCGATACTTGTGGTTTCTGGTCTTGTAGGCCATTCTCACAGGTGTGAGGTGGTATCTTGTGGTTTTATTTTGCATTTTCCAGCTGATAAGTGAATATATCTGTTGACCATCTGTCTATAGTCTTTGGAAAAGTGTCTATTTAGCTCTTCTGCCCAATTTTTGATTGGTTATTTGTTTTATTTTCATAGTGTTGTACGAGCCCTTTATAGATCTTGGATATCAGCCCTTTGTCAGATGTATGATATGCAAATAATTTCTCCCATTCAGTGGGTGTCTTAATTTTGCTGGTAGTTTCTTTCATTGCACATAAGCTTTTTAGTTTGATGTAATCCCATTTGTTTATATTCACTTTTGCTTCTATTGCCATTGGAGATGCTTATGGTCTTATATCCATAACTTTAATCCAAATTGAGTTAATTTTTGCGTAAGATGTGAGATGGTGACTTGTTTCATTCTTTTGCATGCTTTCCCCACCACCAATGTATACTCTTAGCTGCTTTGTCTTGTATTAACATTCTGTAGGTTTGCAGGTTTATTTCTGGGCTCTTAATTCTATTCCATTAATCTGTATTTCTGTTTTTGTTCCAGTAACATAATGTTTTGATTACTATAGTTTTACAGTAGAATTTGAAGTCTAGGGTGTGATACAACTTCTCTTGCCTTTTTTTTTCCCCAGGATAATTTTATCTAGTTGGGTCTTTTGTGGTTCATATAAACCCAAGTAATGTTTATTCTATTTCTTTGAAAAATTAGAGGCTTGGTAGTGATTACATTGATGCTGTATATCAACCTGTTTATGCAGTTAGCCATTAGTGGGCACTTAAGCTGTTTTTGTTTCTTGGGTGTTGTGAATAATGCTGCTGTGAATAATCCTGTTATGAATATAGGGGTACATATATTTTATTTATCTTATTCTTTGGATAAATACCTTGGAGTGGTATTGCTGGTTCACATGGTATTTCTATTTTTAGTTTTTTAAGGATCTTCCATACTGTTATCCATAGAGATTGGACAAATTTACAGTCTCACCAATAGTGTAAAAGGGTTTTTTCCCCTCCATATCCTTGCCAGCAATTATTTTTTCCAAGCACTTTGATAAGGACTATTTTTGTGGGTGTGAGGTGATATCTCATTGCAGTTTTGATTTGCATTTGCTTAAAAGTTAGTGAAATTGAACATCATGTGCCTCTTGGCTATCTGTATGTCTTCTTTGGAGAAGTGTCTGTTCAGATCATTACCATGTTTCCTCTTTTAAAGCAATGTTTTCATTTACTGCACTAAAGTTTTTTATCAGTATAAAAAGAAGATGAACTGAATTGATTTTATTATTATAACATCATATAGAATTGCATTAAAAAGAGATAGAAAAGCTCTCCATTTTTATGGAAAGGCATTTGGGAGAATCACTGTGTGTGTTTGGATGTGTTTTGTTCTCATTTGCCAAAATTAGTATTTTTTAAAAAGATTTATGTATGCATACATGCTGGGGTACAGACCAGAGGCGTGGGGCGGTGAGAGGATCCACCAGAGACAGAGTGGGGAGCAGAACAGGCAGATTAACCAAAACACACTGCTGAGGGGAGCAGCGGGAGAGGCAGGAGAGGTCTGCTGCGCCATGTGGGAATCTCCCAGTCAGGTGTCGAACTCGCGTTGATGCTGCCAACAGCTCTATAGCTCAGCGTTTAACCACTGCGCCACCAGGGAGGCCCAGTATTTTTTATTTTGTTAAGTCATTGGAACCAAATGATACTTGGAAAATGGATGATGGCATTTGGATTTGTATTAAGATTCTAACACTTGAATGTTTTATTTTTATTTTAAAACATCTGAGATGGGGACTTACCACTCTGTGCCGGAGATGCAGAGTGTAAGCAGCAATCCTGGTGAGGAGGCAGAGCTTTCCCAAGTTGCACCCTTGATTCTGCCCCTAGCACTTGTCTGGTTATTTTCTTTCTGACATCTGGAAGAGCAGCAGAGACCTAGTGACAGGACAATGAGGTTTTCCTATCAATGCCAGCCCTCAGAAACTGACATCATCTCTCTAATTTAATGCAATCCAGTCATCTCTGCATTTTGTAGCTTCAGTCATGGAGTTGTATTTAGGAGTCCGAGAGTTATTTTTTAAAGAGTAAGAGTGTTTTTATGGGAAGATGGTGGGGAAATGCATGTATAATCTTTGAATTTGGGTTTCCATATTTTTAACATAGAAGAGCTAGGATGTTTCCTGATTTACAGGATTTTTAATTTACTTTGCTTGAGCTTTTTAAGAAGTCTGCACTATGAAGAAATAATTCTCCATCACCTCTTTATTTGAGCACCTTTTGTAATGGTGTCCAATAAGATACTATGCTTGCCTAGATTTTTACAAGAGTAGCATAACATTACCCAGACTAAGTGGGATGAGAGATGAAGTCTGATATTGTAATTTGATATCTTTACAGTTCCTTTAGTCTTAGAAAAATTGGTTCTTCTGTCAAAAGTATAATGTTGGGGAGGCCCAACAAATGTTTTGAGTATCTGCTGAGTTGTTGAGGTTCATCTGGTGCCAGAGATATTTGTACCGCTCTACCTGGAAGATCTGTAGAAATACAAGATGCCTACAAATTAATTAGCTTGATGTAGATATTTTATCCATTCATCCATTTATCTATCTATCAATCATCTATC
>PVIJ01005543.1:24196-102476 GCA_004024925.1 Scalopus aquaticus | reverse complement strand
CCACTATGAGATACCACCTCACACCTGTGAGGATGGCACACATTAAAAATACAGGCAACAACAAATGCTGGAAAGGATGTGGAGAAAAAGGAACTCTTCTACACTGCTGGTGGGAATGTGAACTGGTCCAACCACTATGGAAAGCTGTATGGTGATTCCTCAAACTGCTAAACATGGAGCTTCCATATGACCCAGCAATATCACTTTTGGGAATTTACCCAAAAGACACAAAAACACTAATCCGAAAGGATACATGAACCCATATGTTCATTGCGTCACTGTTCACAATAGCAAAGGTATGGAAGCAACCCAGATGCCCAGAAATAGATGATTGGATCAAGAAGATGTGGTACATATACACAATGGAATACTATTCATCATGGAAAGAAGATAAACACTTGCAATTAGCAGCGACATGGATGGAGTTAGAGGGCATCATACTCAGTGAAATAAGCCAGAAAGAAAGAGAAAAATATCGAATGGTTTCACTTATAACAGGACTATAAGGAAACCAAATAGGAGAGAGACACTGGGCGGGGGGGGGGGATGAGGGGAGAGGAGGAAAAGGGCACAAAATAGAATAGAAAAGAACACAAGAGACCATGGATGGAGATGGATCACGGGTGAATTGGTGGTGGGCTACCCAAGGAGAATACAAAATGTAAAAGACATAAATAACAATAAAAATATATATTAAAAAAATTGTATGAGTTTATATGTGCACATATGGTTTTATTTTGGCCTCTTTGAGGTCTTGTGAGCTTCCTCATTATTATTTTAATTTTCAGTTGCTTTACAAATAAGAAAACCATGAGGAAGTCACATTAATTTTAATGTTTTCTTCCTAACTTCTTTAAATATTATCTTCATTAAATAGGTAGAATTATTTTTATATATTGGTTAAATGATATTTTATAGACACTTTCTGATAAGTTGAAACTAGAAGTCTCTGAGCTTATTTTGCTGAGACTTTTATCACTCTTCCCATCCCATCTACCTGACATTGAATAATTGTAGAACAGAGTCAGGTCCAGGGAACCAAAGGGAAACTACTGCAGTCTATACTTAGTAATTCTTAATATCAGATCGAGCGTGGTTTCTTCTATAACTGTAAATCAGACATCCCTACCCATCACACAGAAGAGGGATCTAAGATTCAGACCAAGAAGTGAGTTGGCAAAAGTTAGAGGGCTGGCAATTCACTTTGCCCAGATCAGTCTCATTTCCTGCCAGGCTCCTTTTACTGCAGAGGTGTCTGGTATCTGGTGCATAAGTCCCTGGTAACTGACCATGAACTCTTCTGCGTTTGTCTTGCCTAGACTCCAGGACCATCTGCAGAAAACCTCCTTGGTGCTGATGAAGATTATGAAGAAGCACCTTTCGAATTTCAGAGTAAAGCCTAATCCAAGGCTTCAAATCACACCATGAGTTGTGCATTTTACTCTTTGCATCCATTATCTAATTTGATCAGAAATGGCTTTCATTAAAAAGAACATATTTATATTAAATAACTAACTTAATTTGCTTTTATTAAACTAATGGACAGGAGTAAAACACAGAAGATAATATCAAACTGCACCAGGCTAAAGCCCTACCTAGCCAATTTATTCTGTTGCATTTGAACTCTATTTTGAGTTCCCTCAAAGCCATTATTAAGTGGCGCTGCATGTGACACACTGAGTCACTCCTCCCTGCAGCCATCCAGGTGCCGCCTGCCACTGGGTAATTGGCCCAAGGTCTGCATATGGGCCTTAATAGAGCCATTCTCATAAAACTGTGGCATTTAATTTAGATGAGCAAAGAAACAGGCAACCAGCTTAGACATTTAAGTGCTGATCTCTCTTTGGTAGCAGCTGCTTGGTGGAACCTGTCAGGAAGTAGATGGTTCTGGCATTTGGAAGCTGAGTCACCTTTTGAAGAAGTGATGTGTTTTCTCCAAGTTTATCCATAAAATATGGGCATATAGGAATGGTTTAAAAAATCTATTTACTTAATTTGTATATAGATGATGTTTGTGGTTTGACAAATATTTCTTTTTCTTCTACTGAAATAGAGAGAGAATTACAAAAAAAGGATAAGGAAGTGGAAAGGGAATATGATTACATTCTGTGGTTAGGTATTTATTTTGTATACTTTACCCACACAGAAAATGTCATGAAATCTGTTTCAAAATGGCCATTTAAAATTCGTTCAGTTTTAAGGTGGTAGACGTTATTTCATAAAAATAACGTAACATCACAGCAGAAGGTTAGCAAAGTACTGTTTCATGGACTTAAAGATGAGGGGGCTTAATATGGCCCAGGTCTGATAGGTCTAGCAATTTAGAGGCTACATTCAACTATGTGGGACGAGAAATATGGTCAGTATATCTAGTGGTGATTAAGTTCATGAATATTTGAGTCATACTAACAAAGTTTATTTTTGATAATCTGAAAGAAAAGACAAACAAACCTGAGTCCAGCTATATCTGATTTCACTTACGAAGTGACCAGAGTTCTTGTGCCATTGAGTCAGCGCACTGAAATCTTTGAGTAATGCCGGAGATATGCTGGCATTTTTTCCTTTTAGTAATTAATTATCAGAATAATTTTGTTATATGTCTTCTAAAAGAATAGAGTGGTAATCTATTACATTGCTTCACTGTGACATCAGAGAATATCTGAATTCTAATTCCTCTTCTTCAAGATATTACTTGGTTGATTTAAGAAAGTTATTTGAACTACCTGAAGTCCATTTCAGTTGAACAGAGAAGGTAATAACAGTCTATTAATAGACATTTTCAAAACATAGAGATAGTGTTTATAGATCATCTACTACAGAGTCAAGCATATAATAGTGATGAAATGATGGTCATGACCTCATCAGCAAGATCACGACTGTCACCACAGTAGTTGTCATCATCCTCACCAAAATCATCATTATCATCATCATCTTAAAAACTTTAATATAATTTTAGACATATCATTATTAAATTGCCAAGTTCTAATTTCCTGATTATTTTGGGAGAGATTTTGACCCATAAGGGAACTTCTGCTATAATCAAGCACTACATAAGAAGTTATAAATCTAAATCTAAGAAGTTGGTATATCACTTACTTAAAGGAAAATACGTATTATATGTTTTTTTTTAAGATTTATTTTTTATCTATTTATGCATATAAGTACTGGGGTATAGGCCAGAGATGTGAGGGGTGAGAGGAGTCACAAGATACAGAGTGGGGAGCAGAACAGGAAGGTCTACTGAAATACACTCCTGAGGGGAGCAGTGGGCAAGACAGGAGTGGTCTGCTGCTCTATGTGGGAAGTTCCCTGGCCAGGGATTGAACTCACATTGCAGTGGCTGGAGATAGCTTGATAGCGCTGAGACTTTAACTTCTGCGCCTTCAGGGAGGCCCTGTATATATGTTCTGAGAGAGCCCCATGATGTAAGTGTATGCTGTACATTAATGATATTTTATAACATATTAAATTTGACTGGACTCTCGATATTCACTTTGGAAGAAAGTAGAATGCCTACCTTTTCTGAACACTTCCTGTCTCCTCTATACTCTGAAAGTTAGAGTCTTTTGAGCTTCACAGACTGCATTATGGGGTTAAATGAAGTTAGTTAATTTTTCAACCTCAATTAATGGGTATTTCAGTTGAGATTCAAACTCTAAGCCAGTGACCTTGCAATAACTATGCATATTTATGATCCATACCTCTTAGAAAACACAAGTCATTAAGTATGGAGGCATGTAGTTAAAAAAGGTCCTCACTCTGAACACTATTGCCCAAAAACTTTTTATTTCCATTGATATCAAGCTATACCAAACTTTCCCACCTTTCATGTTATCATTTCTGTGTGAAATAGAAGACTAGGCTAAATCATGGATTTTGAGCAAGGTCCAGCACTATTTGATTATGACTTATAAGGTCATATCTAAAACTCTACTCAGAGATTGGTCAAAATAATACATTTGTAGTTTTTCATAATATTATTAATCAAAGAATGGCAAGAAGACATATCATCCTGTTCAATAATCATTAAATAGGACTGTTGCACAGAGTTAATATTTCTGCTGTTTCTCTGTCACATATATATTGTTCTCCATACCAAAGCACCAAACTCACAGTGGGTATCTTATTTATCTATGCCTGAAAAACTAGTTTTATTTTATAGGTGGAATTTCCTTTCTTGTTTTTAAAAGAAAAGAGAATGTTATGACTATGGCAGCATTTTAATAATAAATACAGACTCTGAAATGACTTTCCCAAATAGAGTAGTTTGTAAAATTATTATTGAATTTAAGATTTAAAGTAATATGACGGGCCTCCCTGGTGGAGCAGCGGTTAGGCGCTGCGCTGTCGAGCTGTCGGCAACAGCGATGCGAGTTCGACGACCGGCCGGGGAGAGTCCCATATGGCGCGGTGGACCTCTCCTGCCTTGCCCGCTGCTCCCCTCAGCAGTGTATTTCTAATCTGCCTGTTCTGCTCCCCACTCTGTCTCTGGTGGAGCCTCTCGCCACT
The DNA here is from genome assembly GCA_004024925.1 of Scalopus aquaticus. Lineage (NCBI taxonomy): Eukaryota > Metazoa > Chordata > Mammalia > Eulipotyphla > Talpidae > Scalopus > Scalopus aquaticus. The sequence continues at coordinate 97,967 of PVIJ01005543.1, read as the reverse complement.
CCACACCTCTGGCCTGTATACCAGCTGTATGTAAAAAATTAAATAAATAAAGTAAATATGACATTTCCCTCTGGAACAGCTAAAATGATCTTTCTTTGATCTTACTAAGATTTGAGTAGAGTTCAAAGTATGTCTAGCTAAATATCATGATAATCATTTAGTATGTTCAATGTGCATGGCACTGTGCTTAGGACGGAGGTTTCAAAAGATGAATAATCTGCATTCTTTAGCATTAAAGAAGTCATAGTCCAGTGGGAATAAAAATTAGTAATAAGATATAATGATTGGCATTCCACTGTATAGAAAGTGAGCAGGGGACAATTATGACTTTGAAATTCGGTATATTTGGAGGCCTCCCTATTGGGACAGCGGTTAAAATCTTAGTGCTATGAAGCTATTGCCAGCCACAGATGCTTGAGTTTGATGCCCGGCCAGGGAGTTGACCCACATGGCCAGCAGACCACTCCTGTCTCACCCACTTTTCTCCTCAGAAGCATATTTCAGTGGATTCACCTGTTAAGCTCACCACTCTCTCTTCGGTGAATCCTCTCACCCTTGCACCTCTAGCATACACCCCAGTTCTTGTATGCATAAATAAATAAAATAAATCTTTTTAAAAAGTAAATTAGATAATTTGGTTTGAGAGCCTTTTGAAATATCTAAGTATATTTGACAAGTAGTAGTGGATTATAAGAACATAAGAGTAAGCAACAGGCTGGCTGTTCTGGAGGTGTTGCTACTTGTATTAAGTAAACTATGTTTAGAAATAAGTAATGAATTGGAGTAACAGTAGCATTTGTGGAGCAGTTGTTTTAGATCTGGGACTGTAATAAGTACTTTATGTATGTGATATTACTTCTTGTTAGCAGCCCTTGTGTGTAGGTGTTATCCTTGCTTAGGTAAATGAACTTTAGGTAATAATACCCAGGGTTGCATGCAAATAAGGAGAGCTGGCATTTGAATCCAATCTGTTTGAATTTTAAGTCTGTATGTTAAGCAAACAGTGTTCCATGACTTCAGAAATACAAGTAAATTTGTCCTCAAAAAAGGTGTTAGAAAACAGTTTGGAGACCTGAGAAAAATTTACTAAACTAGGGCCTTATTAGACTGCTACAGTCTTCCTGCAAAAAGTGGCTTGGAATTAGAATTGTTAGGTAAAACTGAAACTGTTAGGAGGAAAAGATGTCCTGAATGAATTCCACAAACAGGACTCCACCCACACCCCACACCAAAGAGATCCAAGGCACTGAGGACGGCAAATCCCATAATTTCATCACCACCAAAGGAAGGATTACTCGGAACTAAGGGTGGAGTTAAGCACATAGGCTTGGTATATAACCAGATATGTGGGCCTTGGGAGTTCTTGGTTTTTCACGAGCCTCAATGTGCTTATTGGGGTCCCAGTTCATTGGAACTGGTAGGACAAATTCACCAATTTATCTCTCTTGTTTTATTGTCTTTTTGTTGTTTTTTTTTACTGTCTTTTTCTTTTTTGAGGTAACATTGGTTTACAACGCTATAGGGTTCAGAGATATAGATCACACCTCTTCAGAAGCATGTTACTACACCACACCTAAGACCAAGGCTTCCATAGGCCTCCACCATAGTACGTTGGGCCCCTTCACCCTCATGCTTCCTCTCCATTTAGCATCCTCTCCATTTAGCAGTATGAATTATACTGTCAAATTTCTAGGGTTTGTTTTGTATGTCCTTTTGTTTTATTTGTATTCTATATATGATTGAAATCATCAGATGTCTATCTTTCTCTTTATGAATTATTTGCTTAGCATAATCCCCTCCAGTTCCATCCATATTGTAAATGGTGAGATTCCATCATTTTTAATAGTTTAGTAGTATTTCATTGTGCGTATACACACACACACACACACAAACACAATGGAATACTACTCTCTTTCTATATTTGTATATATCACTATAGTTTTAAATTACTAACCTGTCATTTGTCATTTAGGTGTTATTGCAAATAGTGCTGCAATGAACATAGGATATCACTTCAAATTAATTGTTTTGCATTCTTTAGTGGAGTGACCAAGAAGTAAAATTACTGGATAATATCAGTCTATTTTTAATATTTGAGAAACCTCCATACTGTTTTTCATAGATGCTGAACCAGTCTATATTCCTACCAATAGTGTAGGAAGGTTACTTTCTCTCTACATCTTCACCACCATATGTTGTTTATGGTCTTTTTGATATAGGCCATTCTCACAAGTATGAGGTGAAACCTCACTGTCATTTTGATTTGCATCTCTCTGTTGATAAATGGTAATCACATTCTTTTTTTCATGTACCCATTGGCATTCTTTATTTCTTTGTTGGAGAAATGCCTATTTACCTCTTCTGCCCATTTTATGATTGGGTCATTTGCTTTCTTTTTGTTGAGTTATATGAGATCTTTGTAGATCTTGGATATTTGCCCTTTTCCAGATGATGTGTGGTATGCAAACATTTTTACCCGTTTGGTATGATATCTTTGTTCTGAAGATTGTTTCTCTTGATGTTGAGCATCCTAAAGTTCAAATAAAATAGTTACATACAAGGCTTCTCTGGTGGTGCAACAGGTTAAGCACAGCACTGTGGAGCTGTCTATAGCTGTGGTGCGAGTTAGATGCCTGGTCTGGGAGCTTCCCACATGGCACAGCAGACCTCTTCTGCCTCGCCCGCTGCCACCCTCAGAAGTGTACTTCGCCCGCTGCCACCCTCAGAAGTGTACTTCAGTCAATCTGCCTGTTCTGCTCCCCGCTCTGTCTCTGGTGAACCCTCTCACTGCTCCACACCTCTGGCCTGCACCCCAGCTTGTATGCATAAATAAATCTTTTTTAAAAATAAATATTTATATGTATATAATTGGGAAAGCTGGTGAGTAGGTTTAGGTGATGTTTCTAACTTCAAGTTCTACATTTTTCTACCACGTTTTTCCAGATCTTATAATAGAGGTAAGGTAGGAAATTATTATCTTCTTTTATATCTATATTCATATCATATATGCACATGACAGAACTAGCTCTTTTCATTTCACAACTTCTAAATATTAGCATTTATTTCTAAGCTGTTGTGTGAAAAATAGCACACTCTGGTTTTCATCTTTGCTTCCACTTTCCACTTGAGTTTCATTTTATTTATCTTGCTTGCTTTGATCTCTGGGAATGATCTTTAACATTATTAACTCTTTAACTTTTAACTACCCTTTGATGATGTCCCAGTGTGTAATAATCTTTTTTCACTGGGTGGGGAAGAAACTTAAAAGTATTGACTGAGAATGTGCATTTGTCTTTAACGCAGACAAGCATCATTACCTCTATCTCTGTATTCCTTCTTATTCCTTCCTTTGCTCTTTCTACTTATTCTCATTTTCTTTTTACTTAGCTTTTACTTACATCATTCTTTGTCCTTCACTCCTTGCCTTCTTCCTTTCTCTCTCCTCACCCTCTTTTTGTCACTCTTGAGTATAAGAGGTGAACAGTATTTTCCAATTTCAAATTTAATAATGGGCTCTCTCAATTTATAATTGCAATGTGACCACAAGATATCATTTGATGAGTTGTAATCTATGGTAAAATATTTTCATATTTAACTAATATTTTAACTGCAACATTTGTTGGCTTTGTGTTTTAATTTGCTGGCTTGTAAAATGGAGCTAACAATACATTTCTCACAATGTAGAGTAGACTTTACCATTGCCTGGAACAAAGAGAAGGTGCTCAATGAAAAGGTACCCTCAGGTTAAAAATAATAAAGAAATTTTGGACTAGGGTGGTGTTAGACATTCTTTTTTAGTGCCCAGCTCCATAAATTGGCACAGTTCTACTTGCACCAGATTGTAAATTTTCCATTGGCAAAAATTTCTTCTCAGTCACATTTTTTCCCCTAATTGCACAGCCTAATGTGCTGTATAATAGGGATTCAATAACTAGGATATTTGTTTAATAGAGTCAAGGAGAAGCTGGATCAAGCCCGGGGATGTGGACTTTATTATCAGACAAGCTGGTGCTCCCTTTCTCACTTTTGCCACCAAAGCAGCCTCGTCTACAAGGAAAGCATCCAGATCAATCCCTCTGCTAGCAAGAGATTGTTGGCAGCATTTCTCTCTAAACTGGAGAATAAAAGACTGCTCAACCAGCTGCCACCAGCGTCTTAGAAAACTTGGATATTTAGGCAATTATAGGTTTCCCATGGTGTTTCCCAATGCTCTTTTCAAGGATTTTTTTCCCAATAAACTAAACAAAAGCCTCATAAAAATAGTACAGCACTGCAACTTAAGTCCACAAAAATACAAGAGACAGTGACTATGTATTTCCTTTCTGTAAGCTTCTTGTACACTTCCTTTTAGACACTAGTGCCCATCATGATGTGCTGGTGTTCCCAAGGTCCTTGACCCTTGCCCCTTCCCCCTTGCCCCTTGCCCTTTGTTATAATTCATCCACTTCTTGGACAAACTTACTCATTCCCTAGACTTCAATAGTCACATATATGATGGATTTCAAATCCCTCTATCTTAGCTACAATGGTTTAACTCTGTGTCCTACATACCCCCACATTTTAAATATTTTTATGACTGAACCACTATGTCTAAGGACCTTGGGAACAGATACCTAAACTCAGTACAGGGTTGAGTTTCTGTTTTCTACTGAAACTTGTTCTTCTTCCATATCTCCTACCTTGGCAATCTCGAAATAGGCATAAACATTCTTTTACTCCTTGTGACCACATAATAAGTAAATATTTTCGCCTTATTTGGATTGAAACTAAGTTTTAGGAAACTAATACTTGAATAAACCATATAGTTGGTAACTGAAAGAGAGGGTCTGCAATCTCAGATCATCATACTCCAAAATTATTTTCTCTTACGATTAGCATTAATAGAAAGAAAAAAACAAGAAGGAAAAAAAATGTTGATTCATTAAATTATGAGGTAATTATAAGATTCACTTACCTGGGGCTTCCCCGGTGGCGCAGCGGTTGAGCGCTGCGCTGTGGAGCTGTCGACAGCGGCGATGCGAGTTCGACGCCCGGCCGGGGAGAATCCCACATGGTGCGGCAGACCTCTCCTGCCTCGCCCGCTGCTCCCCTCAGCAGTGTACTTCTGATCTGCCTGTTCTGCTCCCCGCTCTGTCTCTGGTGAGCCCTCTCGCCACCTCACATCTCTGGCCTGTACCCCAGCTTGTATGTATAAATAAAATAAATCTTAAAAAAAAAAACTTAAAAAAAAAAAAGATTCACTTACCTAATACCTCATATAGCACTCAAATGACCCTAAACTTTCCTCCTTAGACCACTAATGCTGCTTAATAAAGATCACAATGGCTTGAATTTCTTAATCAAATTTTGTACATAGTTGGATTTATTTTATTTTATTAAATTAGATGATGACACTATTTGAGATTGCATCTCTGAGCAATGTCTCACTCAGTCATTGCTGAAACAAGGTCCCTAGTGACAGAAAAATAATTGCATAATGCTGGGATTTTATCATCCAAATTATGGGAGATGAAGTGACAAGTTAACCTTGAACTCTTGAATAAGTACATATTTAAGAACTATTTGTCGTACAGCACTATACTTTGTTTATATGCAAGTCACAGATAAATTAACTTAGAGATTTGAATGTTGTTTATAGATAAGGCAATTTTAAAAATACATAGTACTCTCATTATCCTCTTTTTGTCCTTACTAAGCTCCTGAATACTACTGAGGCTAGATGTTCTAGAGTTAGTTCGACATGTAACTTGTAGGGAAAGAAAAAAATGTAGGGATGTTTTTAGGATTTGATTTTAGTTGTTAAGGCATTTGTCCACAGGAAAAGATTATCTTGCTTTTTTAGAGAATGATTAATTTTTAGCAAGCTTGTCTATTGCACAGTGCTACTATAATGATATTTATTTACAGCATCCCATTTATCTGTTCTTTTGTCCTATGGCAATAACTCTCAAAGATCTAAGTGGACTTTATATAATAAAGAAAGTGGTTCTCGGCCACACTTCCACTGTGTGATCTGTCAGAGGTAGAAGGATGCCCGTTAAGAAGAAAAATGCCCAGATGGTTCTTTTCATGGACAGAACCATAAGTTTTCTGGACTCAGAAACATACCTCAGTGCTGCTGTAGGCTGAATATATTGCCCCCAAATTCATGGATTGAAACTAATCTATAATGTGAGTGTACTTGCAAGTAAGGCATTGGGAAGTGATTAGTTAGTGCTCTTACAAATTAGGTCCCAGAGAGATCCCTCACCCCCTTCTACTATAAGAAACATAGTGAGCCCACAGTGAGGACACAGGGGAAAAGTCATGGACCCTTACCGCATACTGACTCTTTAGATGCCTTGATCTTGGACTTCTCCCAATTCTCCAGAATAGAGAAGAATAAATTTCTGTTAATAAGCAATCCATTTGTGACTTTTTTTTAACAGCCTGAGCATTCTAAGGCAAATGGAAAATATATGAGATTAGCACTAGATTTAGATCAGATAGATTTAGGTTTGGATTCTAGTCTGTACCTTTTCCTAACTGCTAAGCTTGGGTAAATTTAATCATTTTTATATCTAGTTTCTACTTTAAAAAAATGACATAAAGTTTTCACAGTGACACAGGAAAACCTGAGAGGCTTAGATACTTATTTTTTCTATTGTTATGATCCTGGTTCAGTGCTTTTCACATGGGAAAATCTTAGCCAGCTATAGCTATCATCTTTCTATTTCTCTGTCAAATTCACATCAACTTAAGAAATTACTATATAAATAAATTGAGGAAATAAATGGGTTTTAACCCAATTCAGTATTGAAATTGATTTTCTGTTATGCAAATTATTTTCCTCCCCAATATGTAATTATAATAAAGTCAGATTAGGAAACACATATAAATAAATGAGCATTAAAACAGGGAAATAATTTGCTTTGTGATACTCACATACTAACAGTTACTTTGGCATCCTACTTCTATTAGCAAAAAAGACATTAAAACATGTACTTGTAAGAAGTTATACTCAAATGTTTATGACATGTATTTGTATTAGCAAAAATAAAAGCACCATAAAAATTCATCAACTTTTGAATGAAACTTACAAACAAAATTGGAATATCTATATAACATACTATTCAGCAATGAAAAATCATTAACTATTGATATATACAAAACAGATATTTCTCAAAAGCATTATGATAAATGATGAGGTTAGACCAAAAAAAATTTATGATGCATTTATATGAAATTATAAAAAAGGAAGAAGCCATAGTCACAGAAATAAGATCAGTGGTTGACAGGGACCAGTCTTAAAAGTGGAAGGTTTTGACAGCCTTCTGAGGGTATGTTGGTGTAATGAAACTAGACATAAATATTTCATAATCTGACTGCCATTACATGACTGTACATATTTGTCAAGTTTATAAAATTGCACACTTAAAATTGGTGAATGTTATTATTTATTGCATGTAAATTATACCTTCTTTAAACTGATACAAAATAGAGCAAATTAAAAATCCAAAGTAATTATTTTCATTCTAGCACAACAATATATTCTCCTCCATCTTTTTAGTGACCAAATTGTTCTATAACATGAGCCAATGTGGCCAAAACAAAGAAGTTACCTAAGATCAGATCTCATCCCTGACTGACCTTCTAGCAGTTATATATTATTATCTTTATTTTATTGATGGGGAAACTAAAACTTATCAGTCATGGAACTAGAAAGCAGAAGGCTTGACCTTCAATCACCCCATTCTAAAACCTGTGTATTTTCTAATAAGCTTTACCAGAAAAGAAAGAACAGGAGTAGAAAAGGAAAAATGCTGGGATAACAGTGCCAACAGCACACACATACATAAAAGAAATGCTTTAGGGAGTGCATATGGTTCACTATAGTTACCAATATAGTCTTGTTAATTTAGTTGCTCCTGAAATAGAAATCTCTTTCCCTGGGTTGGCATTGAACATTACTGGCAACATTGTTCTCCTTTTTTTCCAGAAAAATAGTCAGACTATATTTTCCAATGCCATCTGCAGTTAGATTGGTCATATGACTTAGTTATAGCTAATAGAAAGTGAGTGGAAGTGATATGTAGCAATTACAAGCATGATCATAAAACCCTTCACACATGTCCCTCTCTGATTTTCATTCCACTCAACATGGGAAGTAGATGGTCCCAAAGGTATTTGTGGGGATTAACCAAATCTACCATTGTCTTGGTTCGTGAGTAACTGTGTAAAGCTTACATCCACATACTACTCCCATCTACTCTTTCCAAACTGGTACCAGTCTATACTGTTACGTGAGCAAAAAAATCAATGAATGTTGAGTTACCAACAAATCTTGTTCTATTTGTCAATATAATCTAGCCTACTGAGATAATATAATAGGTTAGAGACAATCCAAGGTCTAGCATCATTATAGTCTGAGTAGCCTGCTTTGGTCTTTCATGGAGCCCATCCCAAATATTAAAGCATATTACTTCAATTCTAAGTACAACCAAATTTGGCTATCTATTCATAGTGAAAAGAAAGTTTACTCAAAGATCTAGAGAGAGCTTAACTTTTGTTCCCATCTAGGTAGAAGCAGCAGTCCCTGGACCCAGCTATTTTTGTCCAAAGGGCATATTTCACGAGAGAATAGAAAAGTCATTTAATTTGATGAGGACTTTTTCTTAAACTAAGACCACTTAGGCTATGATTGATAGAAAAACAGGTCAAATCAATGTCCCCAATTTTAACCAAGCCTAGTAGGAATCCTCTTCGTAGTAAGGGACATCTATAACATGAAGGGATTGCACAGCAGAGAGCACTGAACATCCTTGAAACTGCACTCACATCATCCTGATTCAATATTTTTCTTTGGACACTATTCAGATATACACTGTTATCTTTTCTTCTTTCTTAGCCTACTGGTCTAGCTTGGGAACTGTTTGTTCACCTTAAGAAGACTATTTATATGTTATATGCCCTCCATCAAAGGCAGCTTTTATCAGTCAAACATTCAGATTCTCTGGAGACACTCAGGCATTATTCAACCAATCATCCATTGCAGTCCATTCATTAATCTATAGATTTTAAAGATCAGCTTATAAAACAACAGACTTTTCTCATTCAGCAATTATGTTAAAGAAATAATCAGCTAGATTATTTGCTTGTTTTTTTAAATGTTTATTTTTTTATTTATATACTTTACATAATTGTGTATTCCCCATTTTGTTTCATTAGATAAAGTGATGTATACAAATGAGACAGATGTAAGTTCAAATACTAGAGATTGGTAATTTACATTCATTTGTTTCAGCTTGAACACCTATAAATAAGAAATCAATACCATATGTTTTTTGTATATGTATTTAACATGCTAATTCTCACTCAGTGAATCAGATGACAGTACATATTTGTTTTTCTATTTCTGTGGGTACATTCCACTCTATAATTTAGGTACTTCATTCAGTTGAGAGATAATTCTAGAGAGTTCTGAAAGTATCAGATGGAATAGCTGATGAAATGACCCATTCCAACTATTTGAACATTTGAGGACCTGATTGGCTTAGTTATATCTCATACAAATATACCAATATGAAAACAATATGTAGTGCTGAACTTGCCAGAGTTTTCAGATTATGAGTGGTATTACTGTAACATGCCCATGGCTGAAAAGCTACAGGTAAGGGCCATGATGCATCATGTGGACCAGTTCAAAACCACTATACAAACAAAATAATTAATGAAAGAATGTATATTGAAGAGGAAGACTTTGTTATCAGTCATTAAATCTAAAAAGGAACAGAAATTTTAAATAGCAAGAAAGAAATGTTGATGAGAATATCTAATTAAAAATCAGAATAAGTACAGAGGAAGTTTCCTAGTCCTGGAAGTATTAAGGTAGAGGTTGGATAACAGACTCTCAAGGTAAAAATGGGAACATCTTGATTATAAAGAAGAAAATCAACTTCAGCAAGAACAAATGATACTAATGTGTGATCTTGTGAAAATCACTTAAACACTTTGGTTTAGTTACAAATGAAGCAGGATAATTATATGTCAAACTATATTATATCTCAAATACAGAGTTTTGATGTAAGGATTGAACTGTATGTAATATACCTAGGCAATACAGGACACATAGTAGAGAATAAAACATAGGGGCGACAGTTATTATTTTAAAATAAATTCATATGCTGAGTTGGGTCACCTTAAAAATCGCGATCTTGGAGATCTTATATCCGAAACAGTGATAATGTCACCTGCCCTGTGGTATTTTGTGTACAGCAAAAGTAACATAATGCTATTGATTTGTGAACTGTAAATATTCTGCAAGCAAATATATGTTGCAACATAAATATCTGTCTTTGTTATTATTGCCCCTTTTCATTCAAAATTTGTAACTCTGAATATAGGCAAAAAAAAAATAATCATTTAATCATGAAAGGAAATGGCTATTTTTTTCAGAGAATCAATCGTGTCAAATATTAATTTACAGACATCTCTAATTCCAGTTCTCAAGGAACATTTTATATTCTAGTCGCCATGAGTGTGTTAGGCACTATCACTGTTAAAGTCTCCATTTAATAATCTGATTATAGTCCTCTTATGACACTGATTTAATCAGTCTTCCTTTTAGTGTCATTATTTAACAAATATATATATTAGTCAACTCAGTCTCCACTCTGACCTAGGTTAGCTGTTCTGTCATCCTACACTTATATAATTTTTTCAGTTAACATTTGTTTTCTTTTCATCAGTTTTTGTAGCTTCTCTATCTTGTCTCCTCTTTATCTCTATCTTGTCTCCTCTTTATCCTCTTTATTTTTATCCCTTATTTTCCAAATTGTATTTCCATGATTTCCTGCTGCTGTATGATTGCTCTTGCCAAAATCTTTAGTACTAAATTCAACAGTCGTGGTAACTGTGGTCATCCTTGTCCCGCTCTTGAAGGGAGTTTCAGTTTTCCACTTTTAAGCATTATATTGACTGCAGATTTTTGTAAAATAAGGACTTGATTTATTGAGAGAGATACTTCTATCCCCATCTTGTTTAAACTTTTTGTCATAAATGACTGTTGAATATTATCAAATGCTTTCTTGGCATCTACAGGTCACCTCTCGGTGTGGCAGTGTTGGGAGTGGCACAGGCCTAAAGAGAGATTATCCCAAGTCCAAGTAGTGAGAGGCCTAGAGAGGCTACACCAGGAATGAGCAGCCCCAATCCATGGGCAGCCTCAAATTTATTTAGAACCAGCTTCAGAGGAGATGGGCAAGTACATGGAAAAATACATGTGTGGGGAGGTGTTATCAAGGACGCAGTATGTCTGGTGCAAGCTAAAGTGGAGTGTTGCCCAAAACAGCCCCCCAGGGGCTGTTGCCTGGGGTGTTCCATAGATCCCAGTAATCAGAACATACTATCTCTAGTCCTTACTCTATTTTTTTTTTAAGATTTATGTATTCATTCATACAAGAACTGGAGTGTAGGCCTGAAGTGTGAGGGAGTGATAGAATTCACCAGAGACAGAGTGGGGAGCAGAATAGGTGGATCTACCGAAGTACACTGCTGAGGAGAGCAGTGGGCGAGGCAGGAGAGGTCTGCTGCACCATGTGGGAAGCTCCCAGTCTGGGTATTGAACTCGTGCTGCAGTGGTTGCTGATAGCTTCGTAGTGCTGAGACTTAACACCTTGTGCCACTAGGGAGACCATCTAGTCCTATTCTTACCTAAGTTTCTGCTAATCTTTACAAGTAAGGTATTCTAGCTGATCTTGCTAATCTGGCCATAATGTCTGCCTGCTGTTTTCAGCAGATAACTGATTTCCTTGTATGTTCCTCATACCAGGATTTTTGCCCTAGTAAGAGACCCTCTGCCAGACTACACATTTAGCTTGACCAGCAGGAACTCTGGGCACCAAGACAACAGCGTTGAGGACAAGGATGGCCAGGGAGTCCACATCTATTGGTCTCATATGTTGTTTTATTTTTACATTGTTTGATTTACATAGATTAAACATTCCTTGCATACCTGGTACACATCTCTCTTGATCATGATGTACAATTTTTGTAATGTATCATTGAATTTGACTTGCTCCTCTTTTGTTGAAAATGGTTACATCAGTGTTTATCAGCCATATTAGTCTGTAGTTCATTTCTTGTGTTGCCTTCACCTGGTAATGGTGTTGGCTTCATAGAATGTAGTAGAGAACATGACGTCTTGGATTTTTAGAAATAATTTGAGCGAGTGTCTTCTTCTTTAGAGATTTGATAGAATTAACTTGTATAAACATCTGGCCCGGCCTTCTGCTTTTGGGGACATTTCTTATTGCTCTTTTCAAATCTCATGAATGCCATTGGTTTATTCAACTCTTCTGTTTCTTCCTAGTCTTGGAAAACTATATTTTTCTAGAAATGTGCCCGTTTCGTCAAGGTTATAGAATATATTGACATGCAGATTTGTAATGTAATGTTTTATGATATTTTAAATTTCTGTACTGTCTGTGATAATTTCTCCTATGTAATTTCTGATAGTTTATTAATATTTCTTTGGTAGGCTAGGTAGAAATTTATCTATTTTTTTATCTTCTCAAAGAACCAACTTTTTTCACTGACCTTTTGCATCATCTTTTTTTATCCCCACTAAATTTGTTTTTTTTTATTTTTATTATTTTCTTCATTCTACTAGCTTTAGTTCTTATTTGTACTTTTACACATTACTTCGTGTGAAACAATAAATTGCTTATTTGTGATTTTTCTCGTTTGTTTGTTTAATGTAGGCCTATGTTGCAATTATAACTACTTATCCACTTAACTCTTTTAACCACCTTTGCTCAACCCCATAGATTCTGGTAGTTTGTATATTAACTTTCACTTCTCTTGAGATTGTTTTTTTCTGCTTTAGTTTACTATTTAATCCAATTGCTATTAAGACATATGTTATTTAGTCTCCAAGCATTTATATTTTTTCTAATAGATTTTTTTTTAATAGTTGACTTCTAACTTTATGGCATTTTGGGCAGAAAGAACAATGGCCATTTCAGTCTTTTACGTTATACTGATGATTTAATCATGCCCAAATATATGATCTATTAATAGTGCTCCTTGTGCACTTGGGAAAAAATGTATATGCAGCATGTTTTTGGATGAAGTATTTCATTGATGTCTATTAAGTTAATTTTGCCTCCTTATTTAAGGTTCTTATTTCCTTATTTGTACTATATCTTGCTATCTGTCTATACCAGTCAGTGGAGTATTAAAATCTCCTAGGATTACTGTGCTTCTGCCATTCTTTATCTTTAGTTTTATTAATAATTCCTTTATGTATCTTGGTACTCTATTATTTAGTGCATAGTTACATATGTCATTTCTTCTGGTTGTATTTGACATTTAATCAGAATGTAATATTGTCTCCATTTCTTATTACCTTTTAAACTAGGAAATCTGTTTTATTAGATATAAATGTAAAATCATTTTATCTTTTTTTTTTTAATTTTCTTTTCCTACTAGGATTGTTTTCCAGCCTTTAATTCTAAACCTATGCTTGTCTTTTTTGGTAAGATGGGTTTCCTATAACATCAAAGCTTGGACTTTGTTTTGAAATTCACTCAGCCATTATATCTTATAACTGACAAATTTAAACCCACTACAGATAAAGTGTTTGTTGAGCAATATCATTTTTCTTATTAATATTTTGTTATTTTTTTATTTTTTGTCATTTGCCTTTGCTTTATATTTTTTACCTTCCCTTTATATTTTGTTTAAGTTCCATTACCATAGTCTTGTGTAAAGCTTCTATTGATTTTTGTTTGTAGCATCTGCTATAGGTTAGTACATTTGGACTATTTGGGGGCCCACTGCACAATTTGATATTAATTTCATTGTGATGGGTCACACTGTTATTCTCTTCCTTCTCCATTTTGTATAATTTATGTGTCTGTAATATCTGTATTTGTTGTTTGATAGCTTTATAATAACATTTTTAGTACTTATTTCATATATGGCTTTATGTTGAGAATTTTTTTTAGTATCTGCTTTACTCTGAAGCTCTTTACTGTTCCTTCCATCCTGATAATCTTCCATGTAAAGAACTTTGGGATATAGAAATCATTTTCTTTGATTACTTTATATATCTCTTGCCATTCCCTTCTTACCGGTAAGCTTTCTGCTAATAAGTCTATGGAAATCTAATTGTTGTTTTCTTATTGGTTACTGATTTTTTTTCTTGATGTTTTTAATATTCTCTTCATTGGTTTTCAACAGTTTTATTATGTCTTGGAGTACATCACTCTGGTATTACTTTAGAACTCTTTGAGCCTCTTGAATCAGGATGTTTGGCTTGTTTCCCAGATTGAAATGGTTCTCAGTAATTATTGTTTAAATAAATGTCCTATGCTTTTCTCCTGCTCATCTCCTTGTTGTACTCCATGAGATGAATGTTATTTCTCTTTAAATTATCCCAAAAAACTTTTGTACTGTTTTCATTTTTTAAATTCTTTTGTTTATTTACTGTTCTACTTGTGTGTTTCCCAACATTGTGCTTTCAAGCTTATTAATTCTCTCCATTACTTGTGTTTGTCTACTGCTGAGGTTTTTTGTTGTATTTCCTAATTCTATTATAGTATGTTTTAGATCCATTATTTCTATTTGTAGCATTCTAATAGTTCCTCAGTCTCCATTGAGTTCTTCCTTTGAATTTTCCAATTTTTCTGTATTAGTAAACATAGTAATAACAGTTTCCTTAAACTCCTTTGCAAGTAAATTCCATAGTTCTGCTGGAATAAGACTTCACTTAGGGTTTGTGTTTTGTTTTTGTTTTATTTTTCTCTGGTATTTGTGATATGCTCTTTGTCTCTTCATTTCTAGGCTTTATATGTTATAATAAGGCCTTTTCTCATCTGGTTGAATTGGCTTAATAGCCTTCCTGCAAGAACCTTATTTTAATATTCTCAACTTTTCTATGTTTTTGTGTCTATAAGTCCCTTAAGTTTCAATTTTGGAGCTTTGAAAAGATGCCTCAGGCTCCAAGGGCAATGATAAGGCAAAAGCAAAGTATTCCATAGATTCAGAAATGCCTGTGTAGGTGCCAAGTTTTTTTTTTCTCCTTTTAATCCAGAGTATTTAAGGGGTCTATTATTTCATACACTTTATATGCACTTGTTCAAATGATGACTGGTACTGGGAAGGGTGACAGTAGAAAGAAGTTGGATCAGAAGGTCACTGAAAATTCACTTCAAGTGAGCATCAAAGGTTCATGTTTTCTATTGTGCTGTGGATGCCTGGGATGGATAATGGGGATTCAAAGTGACACCCAGCCCTTGGCCACCTCTTCAGCCTAAAGTTTTGCTTAGTCTCATGCCTGACTCTAACACTGAGTGAGGATTTTATTTGAGACAAGACCATCAACATGTTGTTGTTGTTGTTGTTGTTGTTTTCCTTTTACTCTTTCAGTATGAACACTACCCTGGACATTTGATTCTGATAATCTCTGGTTACTAAAAATATTCAGTTGTCCTGGTTTTGACTTGTGGCAGCAGGGTGGCAAGAAGGGGATAAAAGGGGGCAGGGCAAATGTTTAAAATATCATAGTTAGAGGCTGAAAATGTTAGCCTCATATATGAGGAGACACAAGGAATCTGACCTGGTTCATCCTGCCAGTTCAGGCTCTGGATGTTAGACATTAGGAACCTCACTTTCAAACTAATAATCATCACTCTGTCCCCCTTTTCTTGTAGTTACTGAGTGGTGCACCCTCTTTCCTGAATGCCAACTCAGTGCACCCCTTTATTTACTACAGTGCTTGTCTCCAAAGTCCCCAGTGTGGCTGCATGCCCCTGAGTCAACACAGCAGAGGGCTCCAGGCAGCATTTGTCTCCTCTTGTTGTTTGTACTGCCCTGGTGTCACTGCAAGCACAATAAAGTTATAATTTTCCCTACCCTTACTACTACAACTTTGTTCCTAATAAATGTGATAGTCATCTCTTTATTTTTCAGGGGTGCTTGACTTTGTTCTACTGCAATTTAGTTGTGGAGGAAGAGAGCCAGGATTATCCACTCTGTCACCATCTAGCTAGATTCCTCCATTTGCATTTATCCTTGAACTTCAATTAACAGATTTCAGATTATTGTAATTGCTAAGTAGTGTCTTTTTAAAGCCAGAGTATAGATATTTATTACCAAACCTGTATCTTTGATTTTTTTAAACATATCTGTCATTAATTCTAGTTCTAGTTAAATTAACAAAAAACTAAACTGACTTACTGTGTGATTCCTAATTCTTATTGTCTGAATCCTAATACTTACCTTACTATTTCCTTGGTTTATCTTTTGATAACATCAGGATTCATTCTGTGGCATTTGAAAAATCCCGGAGACATCCTGTGAGGGTTTTTCATCTTTCCTGTCCTCGTTTGGTTTCTTTATTATTACTTCAGCAGATTAGAGGCTCACAGTGAAATTACTGATTATATCACTCTATCATCATTAATAAGATCAACTGAAAATCTGAATGTTCTTAAAGTCAGTTAAGAATTATATCTCTTGCATGAAAGGAAATTAACTTGAGAAGTCTTGATAGTATTTATAAATAAACAAGAATATGGAGTTCCCTTATAAAATTTTAGTCAAATTTTCCTAACAAACTTTGTTCATTTAAAAAAAATATTGAGGCAATATTAGTTTATGTTGTTGCTTATATTTTGAAAGTATGGGAACCCCCATTTTAGGTGTTGTTACCTGCAAGCTCAGTTCAGTTATAGTTTTATCTACCCTTTCCTGCTGTAACTTTGTTCCTGATGTATGTGCACCCACCAAAGGACCCAGACTCCACCACCAAGTCCATTGTGCTCTCTCCCCACTTTGTTCTAACCCCTCTCCCATGCCTCATTCTATAATCAATTTTCAAAGGTAAAGTCTGCTGTGGGAAAAGGAGGGGAAATAACTGCAGTTAACTCATAAATGTCTGATGTAATGGATAAAAGTTCCTTGGATTTATTTATTAATTTTGTTGTACACAATGAAAATATGTCTCTATTTTAGAGTTCATAAATGTGAGTTCACTGAAAAAAAAATAATATAGGCCATTTACTATATCTATTTGCTATGTCTATAATATACAAGTATTGCAGACTAAATTTATATGTGTTATATACATATATTTGCACATTTATATTTCTCTGGATATAGGAATCCTTATCTTCATTAAAAATTAAAAATTATTTCTATTTGTTTCCTGATGATAGGAAATTATTAAGTGGATCATGTAAACAGTGTTGAAAATATTTCTCTATGTTTATGTAATTATAGAACTATAACACACATATCTCTTTATGTATATGATTTTTGTTATCATTAGTTTTAAATGTGATTGTCTTACATATTACTCCTTTTCACTTAACAAAAAAGCATGGAATTTCCACCAAGTAAACTGCCTGAGCTGTTTTTTTAAATGGTTTTCCAATGATCAAAAGGCATTCTGATATCGGATTCCTAACTCAAATTCAATATGTGACTGAAATAGTTACACCAGGTATTATTTTTTTTTTAATTTTATTTATTTATACATACAAGCTGGGGTACAGGCCAGAGGCATGGGGCGGCGAGAGGGTTCACCAGGGACAGAGCGGGGAGCAGAACAGGCAGATCAGAAATACACTGCTGAGGGGAGCAGCGGGCGAGGCAGGAGAGGTCTGCCGCACCATGTGGGATTCTCCCCGGCCGGGCGTCGAACTCGCATCGCTGCTGCCGACAGCTCCACAGTGCAGCACTTAACCGCTGCACCACCAGGGAGGCCCCCAGGTATTATTTTTTAATACTTATAATATGCAAACAAAATTGAGAGAGATTTAGTGATCTGGTCAGCTCAGACATAGATTATTTGGTTTTGCAATGGATTTTGTTTTCCTGAACCCAGTGCTCTTTCTGCTGTCACAGTTAAGTTTAGGATTGTCCTAAGGAATTTCAAGGGGAAGATGGAAAAAATCTCTGCATTTGGAGCTCTGCAATTCACTCATCCAAAAATCACAGCCATGATAATCTACTGCTAAGTTGTTACACCCATATCTGCTAAATGTCAAAGCTTACATTCTGTTTTATAATAATATATTAAATCTGAATCTGGATCTTACAAATTATTTTATTTTAAGAAGGAAACACAATGGGTTATAGTGGTGGACAATGGGTGATTTGTTGGCAGGTACCCTACAGTGGTAATACCTGATGGAGAGAATCCTAAAATTACCACGATTAAAATAATAACATAATTTAAAAATAATAACTTTCAGAAGACTCTTTTAAGATTTATTTAGTTATACATACAAGCTGGGGTACAGGCCAGAGGCGTGGGGTGGTGAGAGGGCTCACCAGAGACAGAGTGGGGAGCAGAACAGGCAGATCAGAAACACACTGCTGAGGGGAGCAGCGGGCGAGGCAGGAGAGGTCTGCCGCACCATGTGGGATTCTCCCCGGCTGGGCGTCGAACCCACATCGCCACATCGCGAGCTGCCGACAGCTCCACAGCACAGCGCTCAACCGCTGTGCCACCAGGGAGGCCCACAGAAGACTCTTTTTATTAATAATTAATTATCATTCCCTAGTAAATGGAAGTCTGTGGGACAGATATGGGGATTTTCCCTAGATGCTTGGCATTTGGCACCATAGCAATAATAACGAAAGGAGAGAGCACCACCCATTATGAACCTATAATGAATGAACAAATATTTGTAGTGTAGAATTTGGACTCCCATTTCTGAAGAGATTACATTTAATATGTGACTTCCCGAGTTTTAAAGACAAGATTAAGTGGGACTGAGACAAAGTTCTTAGTTAACTGCAATTTTGTCACTTCTTTATAATGTATTAATAATGAAAGCAGTCACATGTATTTTGTAAAATAGTATTCATTTCATTAAGTTATACAAAGGTGTTTTTTTTTTCCCATGAAATGAAGCTGCTGTCTTAAACTTTCAAGGACATATTAATAGGCATGCATGTGTGTTTTTAATACTAATAGACATTCTTACTGCTCAATAGATGCTTGGTGTTTGTATGGAATTTTACAAGAGCAAATAGCTAGCAGAGGGTGGTTAAAATAAATAAAGTGCTGATTTGACAAGAGAAAATAATATTCTGAAACTTAGGGTAGAAATGGTGACATATGTCATTATCAGTTGTGAATTCTGTTTGAGTAGTTGATTTGAGGAGTCATAATATACTTTTAGACTTTAAATAGCATAAGATATTCACTAGTGTGTTCAATTTTATCATCTATTAATATTTGCCATTAATTCATCAATCCTATATTTACCATCAATGCCATATACTCTGTAAAGAACGTAACATTCTGTCAAAAACAAACTGTGCAGGTCTATACAACAAAATGTTAATCAAGGAATAAGCAAGTGTGCTAGACATTCTGACTGAGTAAACAGGCCAAAAATACAGCATCAAATTTATTGTTTTAAATATATCTTTAAATAAGAACTCTGTATACACACACACACACACACACACACAAACACACAAAGTGCATGTATTATCTACAACAACGACTACTCTGCTCCTTCCAGGTCTAAGACATTGAACTTGGTTTTGCCACGTTCATTATCTTATTTGATAATGACATTAACTATACAAAGAGTTCATTATTATTGTTGCCATTACCAAAGAGATTAACTTACTCATACAATGAGTTGTGACAGGTAAATGGGACACCAACTCTGATTCAGAGACCAGTATTCTGTACTACAATTTAGATTTCCACTCAAAAAATCCCTCATTGCTATATAACTTACAGTTGATGTAAATTATTTGAAACCATTGATTGTCAGCTCTTTTCAGATGGAAATGGGCTACCTAAATTGTTGATTTTTTTGTTTTTTTATCTTCAGGAGTGCAGAAGTAGGGGATAGTAATACAATTAATTGAAATTGATTATATTATTAGTAGTGTTGATCCATTAGGTAGCTCCAAATTATTGGATAAATGTTGGCATAATTCTCACATGTTGCTAAGAAGAATGTCTCATACACAACTTTCTTTACGTCTTTGTAGAAACTAACATTAATTGAATCATCCAGTCATGGAGCAGTCCAAGATTGTACTCAGGTATTTAAAACATTGCCTTTAATATACTTCCTAAAATTTTTCTAAGATCCAGGGATTTTTTTTAAAAGCAATTCCATTAAAAATTTTACAATCCCATTAGATTCTTCATTAGACCTAATTGACCAGGCTAACTAAAAAAGCACCAGTTATTAAGCACTTTAAAAGTATTAAATATTATTGTAGTAAATGTATATGTAATTTCATAAATTCTTACACTCAGTGTTCAATGTGGTACATATTCTTCCCATTTTATAGAGAAATATGTTCACATAATGTAAGTACATTCTCTAAGGAAACAAAATAATAAATGGGAGAATCAATATCAGTACTAAAAGTCAGATATTTCAATTACAAAAACTTGTCTGCATTACAACACAGTTTTAATACCTTCCTTTACAATTTCAAAATATTAATTTGACAAAGATAGTCAGAAATGACCAATTGTGTGTGTGTGTGTGTGCGCGCGCGCGCGCAGAGGGGATAAAGCAGATAGGGTTTTGCTGCAGTTAATTTAGTGGTCTTTTAAATTCTTCACTTCAAATTGATATCATGGTCATGACTTTCATGCTGTCCTGTAAAGTGTGGTTGAAGTCTGATATGCAGCCATAAATAGGAATGAAACCTATTTATTAGTTGGATGACTCGTTACCAAGGCAATCGTATCTTTCATGAAGATACAAACTCATATGTAGAACTAGAATAGGAGTTAGCTTTTTTAACTATTATTTTTGTTATAGAAATTCATATAAGTACATTTTAAATTCGGTTAATCAACCACTTAACTACAAACTACATACACTTTTCAATACGATCCATTTATGTGATGATTATTTCTTATCAGATTATTGGTGTCTGAGTTAAAACTTCAAGGATTTTAATGTATTAGATTCTCAGAACCCCAGAAATGAAGGCATAGTTATGACTTTGTCCAATCTATTCATTTGACAAATGATAAATCTGTAACACACTGCTTCAGGAAGAATTGAGAATCTTCAAATATTTTCATCCGTAATCTGATCCTCCCTACTTTTCTTACCTCATTTTCCCACTTTCTCATTCCTATCACATAATTCTGAAGTTCTAAATTGTAACAAGTCCTCATTCCACACCACTCTTGTTCAGTAGGCTATTCACTTTCCTTGCTCCTCACATTCATCCTTATTCTCTCTCTTTGTAGATTTTCTTCCTCTGTCTCAGGACCAGACATCCCAGTATTGCCATGTATTCCCGTGACAGGTTGTGTCAACCACATTCATAACACCTTTCATGGTGTTTGCTAGTTTCTATCTTCATGGTTCTATTTTTGACATATATGCAAACTCCTTAAAGGAAGGTGTGTGTCTTTTTACCTTTGTTATGCCAACCCAAACACAGTGCAGTTACAAAATAATATTAGATAAGTGTATAGTTCTATCCCTGAGTATCACAAAGCAATAAAATGACATGGAGAGTGTTACTAGTTTCCTCTAGAGCTTCCATCATACTTTAAGAGACCAGATGTCTGAAATCAGGTGCTGGCAATGTTATTCATACTCTTTCTAAGAGGGAACTGTTCCATTCCTCTCTCCTAGCTTCTGGTGTTGCTGGCAATCTTTGACGTTCCTTGATTTTGAGTCATATCACTTAAACTTCTGCCTCTATATTTACCATATGGCCTCCTCTTTGTTTCTCTCTGAGTTCCCTCCCCTTCTCCTAAGGACACCAACTATTGGTTTGAGGACCAGCTGGAATCCAGGTTGACTTCATCTGAAACCTTCTTTGTAATTGTATCAGCAAAGTCCCTATTTTAAAATAAGATCACTTGTTAGGCTCTGAAGATATATGAATCTAGGGAAACACTGGCCACTATAAAGTACTATAGAGGTTTCCTTTGTTAATTTTTTTTTTTTTTAATGAGCTGTGACTTGTCATCATCTCTTTTCTCTCTTCCCCTTCTCTCATAATCATATTACTGGAGTTGAGTCAATCTTGCAATCATTCTTTCTATCCTGAGAACTGCTTCTCAAAACAAATTAAACCAGTAGATTAAATATGTCATCACAAGTTAGAATCTTATCAAATATATACCCTTAAAACATATGTTTTCTATAATGAAATTGTTTCTCCCAACTAACTGGTCCTTTTTTTTTTTAAAGATTTATTTATTTATGCATACAATGCTAGGGTACAGGTCAGAGGCGTGGGGCGGTGAGAGGGTTCACCAGAGACAGAGTGGGGAGCAGAAACAAACAACTGAGGGGAGCAGCGGGCGAGGCAGGAGAGGTCTGCCGCACCATGTGGGATTCTTCTGGACTGGGCATCAAACTCATGTCACCGCTGCCGACAGCTCCACAGCGCAGCACTTAACCGCTGTGCCACCAGGGAGGTCCCTCAACTATGTGGTCCTTTTGATTTTTTACTTATATTTCTCACAACAGCTACATATATAATATTCTCACATTCCAGAGATAAGGAAAGTGAGAATCAAAGGCTTACACTGTTCAGATTTTCATAGCTTGTAAGTAGCAGTCCTGGGTGTCTAACAAGTTCCTTTGATTCCCAGTTTTAAGCTCTTTTCTAATCTACTACAATGCTCCTTTCAAGTTAGACAAGAACAGGATGCTTGATCACTGGGACAATAGGTCTACATCAGGAGGTATGACCAGAAACCCTGGTGTGTTGACTGATGTGCTTTGCCTCCCAGGGACTGATCAGTGGAATGCCTTGTTAATACAATTGGAGTCATGGGTGGTAGACAGGTATATATCAGGGGATACACCTAAAGCCCTAAATCCAGTTTTCAGTTTTACCCACCCTTTTTCTGTCAATAAAATGGCCAGGATCTTGCTCTTGGGCAGTATCCTGCATCCTTCAGCCTGTTCCATGACTCCTGTTTCTTTTCTTTATCAATGCAGTGTTGCTGATGCAGCATGCTATCTTTAGTCCTTTCAGTGAATCTTTTTAGAAACTTCATTTAGAAACCTTGATTCTTCTAGATTTTTTTCTTTTAATTTTTTTAAGATTTATTTATTTATGCATACAAGAACTGGGGTGATTCTTCTAGATTTTTATATTACTATAAAGCTAAGAACAATAGTGAAAATTGGATATCCCTCTGCTCCACTCATGGAACTTAGACTTTTCCTCCAACTGTCATAGGATTGTTGGTAACAGTAATGGAATAACTACCTGCCAAGAATGTTCTGGATGGGACATTTTGTTCTTTGTTTGAAGTCAGAGGAGGATTCCATGGTTTTCTGGGCCAAATTAGTTATTGAAAAAAGACTCATTACCAGTCACTTACACTTAATTATGCATTTAAGCAAAATACATCTATTGTGTTTAATATAATTTTATTTTTTTAAAGATTTATTTATTTATGCATACAAGTTGGGGTACAGGCCAGAGATGGGGGGTGGTGAGAGGGTTCACCAGAGACAGAGTGGGGAGCAGAACAGGAAGATTGGTGGAAATACACTGCTGAGGGGAGCAACAGGTGAGGCAGGAGAGGTTTGCCCCACCATGTGGGAATCTCCCAGCCGGGTTTCAAACTTGCTTCGCCTCTGCCAACAGCTCCACAGCACAGGCACAGCGCTTAACCAGTGCGCCACCAGGGAGTCCCTTAATATAATTTTAGCTTACAAAGAAAACTCATTCTATTGACACAAATATCCTGTGAAGTACATACAATTGGGTACAACTTTAAAATGAACAGACTGTTCTTTTCCCAGAGATATTTTCATTTAAAATAAACTTCTTAATAGTCAGATGAAATTGTCTGCGTTCCATTACATGAAGTCTTTTTTAGTGACCACCTGTAGAAAAGACTTTACTAAAGCAGAAACCCCTAAAACTGTAAGAATCTATGGTTGTTTGCATACCCTCTTTGTCATGTGGCTTATGCTTATATTGGTAGTAGAATTTAAACAAAAGAATAAAAGAATGATGAAAAGTAAAGACAAATAGAATGAAAATGGGGGAGCAAGCAATCAATAAGGGAAGGAGGGAGGGAGAGAAGGCAGGTGGGAGGGAGAACAAATGATAGAGAAGGAAGAAAAACCGAACTAACAAATTTGAAAATATACAGATTCACAATGTAAGTTACTAACTTGAGAAACATTGATCACTTGTCTGCTATATGTCAGATAATGGGTTAGGAACCTGTGATCAAAGATTATTATGCCATGAATCTGCTTTCACTCCAGAGGGAAATAGAAACAATAAATAATAATAATGTTACAGGATGACAAATAAGTAAATATGGAGTAGTAGAAATCCTTAGCTAAATATTTAACCTAAATTTGAGAAATGAGGAATCACCTCTCTTTACGATGAAGAAACTGAGTTTAAGAGGACACAGAGATTTATGAGTTCATCAACAGCATAAGATACCTAGTGTTTATCTATCTCTCTAATACTAGATATAATATTATCTGAACACTGTTAAACAGTTTTCAGTGGACTATATTGATGTTTATGCTGGGCACCAGGATTTTCACATAGTCCGTGTCACTTTTACTCTGATGTTTGAAAGGTCATTTTTTTCTTCCTGAAGGTAGTAAGACAACAAAATTTCAGAAAATTTCATTGATCCTCTTTGCACATGCCCTATTCTCTAACTTCTGACTGTGGTGTAATAAAAGGAGAAATAGTGGGAAAAAAAAAAAAAAGGCTGGTTTCATTCCAAGTCTTATATTTCCCAGTTTAATCATCTTTTAAATCCACTCTTCTACTTTTCCAGTTATTCTTTTTCAAAATATTTATTTATTTATTTATTTATTTATTCATGCAAGAATTGGGATGTAGGCCAGAGGCATGGGGGTGAGAAGATTCACCAGAGACAGAGTGGGGAGAAGAACAGGTGGATTGACTGAAATACACTGCTGAGGGGACCAGCGCCCAAGACAGGAGAGTTTTGCTGCACAATGTGGGTCACCTCCATGGCCTGGTATAGAACTCATGCCACGATGGCTGCCTATAGCTTCATAGTGCTGACATTTAAGTCCTTCTGCCATCAGGGAGACTCCAAACCCAGTTATTCTTAACTAGGGAGTGATTGTGCCCCTCAAGGAAATTTAGACATTTTCATGAAATTTTTTGACTGTCACAACTTGGTGGTAAGGAGGGTGTTGTTAGCATGCACTAACTAGACAGAAGCCAGGAATCCTGCTAAGCATGTTTTAATGCCCAGGACAACCCCAACAACAAAGATTTAGGAGCCAGCAATGTACAGTTAGTGATGAGGAACTAAAAAGAAAATCTATTTTGATCATGTATATTCTATGGTTGCTAGAGCATTATACCAATATGCAAATCAGTATGTCTTATCTGTTAGAAAATTTAATGAAAAATATATATACAGTAATAAACTTGTTTCTGTCATAATTTGTTTTAATATGTTTTCTCTTACCATATTACCAGCAGCCAGACAGAAATAAAACCTGTAACTTATCAAACAGTCACTAAATGTTTGTGAGTTAAAAAATGTTGGATAGATTACTATTTATTGTTACTGAGTTTCCACTATCCTTCAGCCAATTTATAGCTAGCTAGCTAGCGAGATATAGATATAATCTCTAAGCTTAGAAATAATTATTAAAAAACTGTTATCATCTAAACTTCAGGCATAGTTTCATATCTGAAGTACTGGCTAAGTTATACTTGGAATCTCTCCAAAATTTTAGGAACTGATAAGTGTGTCCCTGCTGATTTCCTGGAACTTATTTTGTAAAAATTAATCATTATGAAAAGAAGTTTTTAGACCCACAGAATCTGGAAAGTTGTAAAACATATTTTTTGTCACTAAAACATGAGTTCACTAGCATATAAATATTTGTAAAATAAGACATTTGCGTAAAATTGTATACTTTTTTTTAGAGTAAATCACGTTCTGATTTGGGCTCATAGTTGTCCATTTCTGACACTTCATTCCCACCCCCATTTGTCAGATTTTTATTTACTGAATATTAAACAAATTTAATGCAAAAATTTAAAAAATAACATAGTTTAACTTCAATTTCTTATAGAAATCTTTTAGCTTGTTGAGATAAGTGTTGTGAGTGTGTGTCTTTGTTTGCACATGTGTTCAAGAAACATTTATTTGAATAATTTTGGTATTTTTTAAAATATTAAAGAAATTCCATTCATTTTATCAAGTATTTTGTAATTGTGAGGAGGGAGTCCTCTAAGGTTGGTTATTGAAATGTGTTAAATACCACTATATACCAGGACTTTACTGGGTACTTTGGTTTACCCATATATCAGTTTTCAACATTTTACCAAACAGGTATGGAACATTTTGCTAAGCTTTAAAAATGAATTTAAGCAATCTAAGTAGAGAGTAACATGTACAGATATGCTTATCCTCATTAGAAATAAGGTGAATTAACATTGCCATAACAATGATATAACACTAATACCTCATTCATCAGATTTGAAGAAACTGAAATAGCCAACTCTTGACTGTAATACGTGGAACAAGATCAGCTGTTAAAAATGTAAATTAGGGCCTCCCCGGTGGCGCAGCGGTTGAGCTCTGCGCTGTGGAGCTGTGGGCAGCGGCCGTGCGAGTTCGACACCCAGCCGGGGAGAATCCCACATGGTGTGGCAGACTTCTCCTGCCTCACCTGCTGCTCCCCTCAGCAGTGTATTTCTGATCTGCCTGTTCTGCTCCCCCCTCTGTCTCTGGTGAACCCTCTCACCGCCCCACACCTCTGGCCTGTACCCCAGCTTGTATGTATAAATAAATGAATCTTTAAAAAAAATGTAAATTAGCATTATCATTCTGGAAATTTGATACCAATTAGGAAAATGAAAAATGTATAGCTATATAAGACACTTTTTTTTAAAGATTTATTTATTTATGCATACAAGCTGGGGCACAGGCCAGAGGCGCTGGGCGGCGAGAGGGCTCACCAGAGACAGAGTGGGGAGCAGAACAGGCAGATCAGAAACACACTGCTGAGGGGAGCAGCGGGAGAGGCAGAGAGGTCTGCAGCGCCATGTGGGATTCTCCCCGGCCAGGCGTCAAACTCGCATTGCCGCTGCCGACAGCTCCACAGCGCAGTGCTCAACCGCTGCACCATCAGGGAGGCCCTATATAAGACACTTTTTTATGAAAATGTCATTAATCAAGGAATGTAACTAATCCATTGTGAATGCCCAATGTCCATCAGATTGGAAATGATAGGCTTCACATACTTTTGACCCATAATAGCCCTTCTAAGAATTTACCCTACACGTATTAACACACATTCCAAAGACATAGATAAGATTTTTCACAGAAAGAGTTTGCAATAAAACAAAACTGGGAGAAAAAAAAATATTTCAGTAAAATGGTGAAATATATTATCTCATTACAGTTATATAATAATATTATAATGTAATGAAAACAACTGAAATGTAGCTAATGTATCCAAAAGGATGAACCACAAACATAAAGTTGAGTAAAAGGGCAAATTGCAGAAAAATGCTTTCAATATGATTACATATATGGGAATTTCAAAACAATGAGCAAAATTAAACAATATCTTCTCTAGGGATATATGGAAATAAAGGGAAACTTTGAAGCACCTTTAGGAACTGGCTACTATAAAATTCAGGAGCTTGGTTGCTTTAGAGAGTATGTAAATAAGGACTCTCTGGTGGTGCAGGGGATTAAGTCTCAGCACTATGAAGTGCTGTGGAGTTTGGCTCCACAGCCACTGCAGCTATTTGATCTCTAGGGCCAGGAAGCTAACCCACATGGCATAGTATACCTGTCCTGTCTAGCCCACTGCTCCACTCAACAGTGTATTTCACTGGATCTGCCTGTTCTGCTCCCCATTCTGTCTCTTGTAACCCTCTCAACTCCCCCCACACACACACCTCTGGCCTACACCCCAGTTCTTGTATGCATAAATAAATAAATCTTTTAAAAAAATAGTGTGTAAAGAAAATGTATTAGGAGGGTTCAATAACCTATCTGAGTTTATGCTAAGAGATGGCCCTGTTCAGTGTTGTACCATCCACTTCCCCCATTTTGTTTTTGGTTCTGCTCAAGGTAAAACCCTCATTGTGCAGAGTCCAATAAGAAATAGTTTTTTTCTGGTGATCATCTTCTCTTCTTTCATCAGTGAAGTCAGTGAACCACCAAATATCTTGCTTCATTAACTTAGCTGCCAGAAAGTTCATTCTAATGTAAATATTTAACTAGAGTAATTACCTAATCATAAACACTTAGCCCATATGTTTTCCTTCTTCTAATGATTTCCGATTTTGTACCTCTGACTTTCATTTGATAATCCTTTTTTACATAGTTCAATATTTCAAAAGATCTAAAAAAATTTCTTATGAATTGTTACTTAGAAGTTTTAAAAAATACTTGAGAACCATAACAATTTCTTTAACAATCTAAAATATTGCCTGTTAGACAGAACTTACTTGGTTCTTATATATTTTTTTTTAATTTTTCTAACCCTTTGGGTTAGCATGATTCTTGAAACTTATGAGTTTTCACAACAAAGGAAATAATCAACAAACTGAAAAGACAAGCTATGAAATGGGAGAAAATATTAAAAAAACATATATCTTGTAAGGGATTAATATCCAAAACGTATAAGGAATTAAAAAATCTTAATGGATAAAGTATAAATAACCTATTAAAACCTGGGCAATGGACTGAGTAGACATTTCTAAAAAATGGACATTCAGATGGTCAGGGGTATGAAAAGTGCTCAACATCACTAATCATTAGAGAAATGCAAATTAAACCCCCAAGGAGAGATGATCTCACTTTTGTTAGAATGACTATTATCAAAAAGACAAGAGTCAGCAAACATTTTGGGAACAAAGAACACTTGATGGTTGTTGGTTGAAATGTAAATTGGTACAGCCTTTATGGAAAACTGTATGTAGGGTCCTTAAAAATTTGAACTTATAATTTAATGTATAATTAGGCAATACCACTTCTGATATATATCCAAAGGAAATGAAATCAGTATCTTGAAGAGCTAACTGTATCCCCATCTTCATTGCAACATTATTCATATTAAATAAGATATGAAAATATGGAAGCAAATTAGATATGTGTTGATGGATGGATGGATGGAGTAAGAAAATGTGAGATGTGTTCTCTCTCTGGTAGATAGGTGTACATTTGTGATAAACACACACACACACACACACATATTTTTCAGCTTAAGGAAATGAAAACCTGTCATTCATGACAACATGAATGAGTCTGAATGTAGTTATGCTAAATGAAATAAGCTAGACACAAAGATATAAAAACTGTATGATTATACATTTACATATGGAGCCTAAAAAGGTAGAATTCAAGAGAGCAGAGAATAGGAATGGTGGTTGCCACAGGCTGGAGTGGGAAAAATGGGGAGATTGTCAGGCTAAAAAGTATAAAATCTTAATTACTCATGATGAAAACTTTATAGAACTCTAAGTTACAACACAGTGACTGTAGTTAATAATGTCTGTATATTTTGAATTTGCTGAAAAGATAGACTTTAAGTTTTATCACCAGAAAAACGTGGTAACTGTGGTAATGTATATATACATTAATTTTTTCACTGTTTTATTGCCTTTGAAAGGGATATTGAAATAAAAGAGACATATGTAAGGCAAGGAAAAAAATGATAGGACACACTAAGTCATTTAGTTATTTCACTACAGTGGTCAGTAGGCATCTGAGGCCAAATTAAAGAAGCATGTTATATGTAATAGAGTAGTCTGCTTTCCCCATAGTTTCGCTTTTCTCAAGTATTTAGGAGTATACTTCACTTGTAAAACTCACTGTGTTAGGAAAGGGAACATTATAGATTTAAACATTGAAAACCAAATTTACATAACTTTCAAAGGCATTCTAGAACCCACATACAGAGACAAATCAGGCAGTGAAGAGTCAGAATGTCATGGTTTGAATCTTAGTTCCATCAATTCATAGGTACTTGGCTTCTTAACTCACCCAACTTAACCTCTCTGAGTCTATGTTTGTAGATTGCTGAGATGAAAATAAAATCTGTATCTCGCACTGCTGTTATGAGGATTACACAATTCAATGTATAGAGTAGCCTACCATACTGCCTGTTAAATAGTTGGGTGGTAAATTTTAGGTCCTGAGTCTTAGTGAGAAATAAATATGAGCTAGTTACTTAAGTGGATCTTGAGTTAGGTTATTGATTCATTCATTCCTGTTTCTATTTGTTTTTTATTGATTATTTAATCATATAACAATGCCTTATTGGTCATCTACTCTGTGAGAAATAAACCTGCTTGGGGGAAATATTATCTGACAAAAAGTTGCATGCACCATCTGGAAGAATGTATGAAAAATTAAAACACTATTCAATGTTAGTGACATTTTCTAGAAACACGCCCAAAATTGAAAATTAGTATTTTCATATATAGGATATATATGAAAAAATATATATATATAGAGAGAGAGAGAATATTAATAATCATAGGTGAAAAACAATCAGGATATGTCAACAGTCATGAAGGATGTATAGACAGAACAAACAAGGGAAGAGGATGGGGGAAAAGATGCAAGAATTCAATTACCTCTATGACAGAATATAAGCTAAATTGCAGATATCAGGTAATAAGTTTTCATTTATTTTGACCATTTATTCTTCATTTGCCCACCCTTCAATTTGCCCATTCCTTCTTTTACCCATCTCTTTCCATCTAAAAACTCATCAATTCCTCCATCAAATACTTATTAACACCTTATCAGGTGCTGGGTACTGAGCATATAATGAGAGGTCACTTTCCTCAGGGAACTTTTACCTGGTTTCAGAATGATAGACAATATAAAATGTTGGGCTAGTTTGTTTTAATAACATTTCCTATAGCTTGGTAGTTTTAGAGTCGTAAAGAACAGCATTTGAATTCCAATTAATCTTCACAGTAAACTTAAACAAGTAAACTAACCTTACTGAGACACAATATTTTAGGATTATTATGTAGATGAAATAAGATAATATATGAGAAGCTTGAGTCAATATTTGAAATACCATAGTGATGTCAGGTTTGCAGAGGAACTAACTTAACCTTAGAATGGAGATGTCAAACATGTTCTCTAGGATAGACCTTTAGAACTGTTGTAGAATGGAATAGCATTTTTTAAGCATCAAGCCACGGTATAGGAGTATAGGTTATTTCAAGCAGGTGGAATAACATTTGTAAAATCAGTGTGAAGATTTAATATTTGAGTGTAAGATTGTATTATTACTTTGGTTCTTTATTTTTAAAAACAACTTATACAAAGAGCTAGTGAGGAAAGCAAGGATCTAAAATAAAAGAATGAACAATCTATACATACAGATCATTTAGAACTATGGATAAAACAGAGTTTTTCTGGCTGAATCCAGGTGGTCTGCGGATGTTTCAGGCTTAAACGCTAATATCCATAAATAAATGGACATTGTTATTTTTAGAAAGAGAATAAACTTTGAATTCAAGCAATGACTTCTCTGATTTGCTAAGTGCATGCAGTAAGAGAAATTTAGATCTTATCAGAATTTTATTGGATTTAAATTCTTTAAACATTAATTAAATACAAGGTTTCTGATAGTACGTTAACGAAAAGGTAAAGCTCTTCTCTAGGATATATTACAAAAAATGTGTTACACACAGTCCAGAAGATTATATCTTTTGCTAGTAAAGTAAGACTGTTTTGATGAATAAATAAGATATATTTCAAATGTGGTTAATGTAGAAGAATGATATGAAACATTTAAACACTTGTGAGTTGTTACATGGCAAATATCTAATCCTGAACATTTACCACCAAATCATTACCATATGGCAGAGAAGTCTATAAATACTAAGTGCTTAACTGCTGTGTTAAATTAAAATTTTAGAGGATGGGATTTTTAAATTTTTTTATAGTATCTAAAATTGTAATAGAAATGTATGAAGCTATAATGTACAATTATTCAGATTCTTAGATATTTTGAACTGCATGATTCCAATTAAAGGTTTAAGCAATAGTGAAACATGGTCAAATATTAATTTAATATCAATGTCTCTGCTAGTTAACTCAAAGACAGGTTGAAAGTGTGCATACCAGAAGTAGAAATGGATTGAAAATGATGCTCCCAGCATTATGTTTAGTGTATTGTTTGGGTTATGGCTATTCTGACTTCTTACCTAAGGGATACCAGTTCATGTCACAGATAATGTTTGAATTTTTTAAATGGCAGGTTCTTATCTTAATAAAGGATTACTTTTTACCAGACCCCCTTAATAAAAATAGTTTGAGTAATTCCATTCCTTCCCTTAGGAGCATTAATATGACGAGGTCTTTTTACCTGTAAGAGTACAAGGTGTCAATTTTAACTGAAGAGAATATAAAGCTCTGTGTGTCACTGAAGGTCAAGCTGTTACTCTCTATGTGTGCCACTCATTGTGAGCCTACGTGGAGATTCTGCCAGGAATGGATATCTTTTTTACATCTAAGCCCTCTTTGTAGTGTAGTGCCACCAATATTTTAATCTTGGAATATGAACCCAAAATCGTTATATATTGATGTGATTTTCTCCATATTAACCCTTATGCTTAGGTCATAGCCTTCATCACAAGCCCTTATAGCAAAAATTCAATGAAATGTATGCATCTTTTGCTCTCCAGAGAAGCCAGCAGAATTGTAGGTCACAAATGCCACGGGTAACTGAGATTACCCTTCTATTCAAGTGCCCTCTGAGTCCATAGACAAGATGCCTTTTATACCTGGTGTTAGCAAAAAAAGTGGTCTTAATCTTCACTATTAAACATTTTCTACTTTATGCCACATGTTTTAATGACAATAAATATATTAGTGGAACCATGATTGTATCTCAAATGCCAGTATAAATTGGTTATGTCCCATAATAAATTCTCTCGGTGAAGTGCTAACTTATTTGATAGGTTAACAAAATATTCAACCTATTGATGTCCACCACATGGATATTTTAATAAGGCTGTTGGAAATCAAAAGTAAATTTTCTCAAGTTATCTTGGTAACATTGGAACTAGTAAATAATACTATATCCAGGGGTCCCCCAATACAATGTGATTTCAGTTTTAATTTTTACTACTTTTTTAATAATTTCAATAAAGGGGGCTTCCCTTGTGGTTTCGGGGTTAAGGCTTTGTGTTGTCACCGCGGTAGCTGAGTTTGATCCCCAGTCAGGGAGCTGACACACATAACGCAGCAGACCTCTCCTGTCTTGCCCGCTGCTCCCGTCAGCAGTGTATTTTAGTAGATCTGCCTGTTCTGCTCCCCACTCTGTCTCTGGTGAATCCCCTCACCCCCTGCACCTCTGGCTTGCACCCCAGTTCTTGATACATAACAAATCAAAATAAATCTTAAAAAATGATAATTATAATTTCAATAATTAAAAAAGTATCTTCCAGTTTAGATGAAATCACTTTAATTTCTCTTATTTACTGTGAGAATTAATTTCATACCAGCAAATTAAATAATTATATTCCTAATTCTTAAATTATAAATTTTAAGCATTCTTTGTTGACCTATACTAAGGGAGATGACAAGTTGTGATACTTATGCTACCCCTGTGTCCCAAGATAAAGGAGTTTCCCTCATGGAGTATGATGGTATAGATCTCCTAACTGGATACCTTTTCCCTACTTTATCACTCTCCCTTTGTGAACTTCAAATCGTTATAATTTTTTTTCTGATTTTCACTTTTTTATCAATAAAATGGGCTAATTGGGACCTTTCTGGTGGTGCCAGGGATTATGCCTCAGCACTATGAAGCAATCACAGTCACTGCAGCACGAGTTCTATCCCCGGCCAGGGAGCTGACCCACATGGCACAGCACACCTCTCCTGTCTTGCACACTGCTCCCCTCAGCAGTGTATTTCAGTAAATAATCCTGTTCTGCTCCCCACTCTGTGTCTGGTGAGTCCTCTCACCCCTCCACCCCTGCCTATACCCCAGCTCTTGTATGTATAAATAAATAAATCTTTAAAAAAATAAAGTGAGGTAATACCACATTGTATTTAGAGACACTCAGCGGTGGGGGAGGGGGGAGGGGAGGATAAGGGCACAGGATGGAGGAGAGGAGAATACAGGGGACCGTGGAGATGGATCACGGGTGAATTGGTGGTGGGCTGCCCAAGGGGAATACAAAATGTAAAAGACATAAATAACAATAAAAAAATGGAAAAAAAAATTTTCTAAAACCTAAGATCTTGATGTCATGCCAAAGCATGTATAATCTTCTCAACCTGAATATCTCTCACTTCTATTCTGATCCATAAAAGAAGAGGTGCTGCCTGGGTCCTGACTACCACTTTCTACCCCAGTCTGGATTCCACTCTCGCCATGCTCAGGTCTCTGATGGAGAAGGCACCTGCTAGGGAGAAAACAAACTAGAGAGATTGTGCATATATTATTGATTCTGTAGAATTTTCCTGACACCTATCAGTGTTCCTCTTGAAGATTAAACTGAATAATGTTGATGAATGTGCTTTTTAAACTGAGAAGTTATTCACCACAGGCAAGCAATAATGGAACTATTAGTATTTTCATTACTATTTTTCTTTGGAGCAAGATTCCCTCTGGGTCTGTCTTAAAATTAAAAGTTTATACTCAGCATAGGAAACAATTTTTATTCTTTGAGAAACAAGATGTGGTGTCTAATAGTATATCGAAGCCAATTTCTTTTTTTTTAAAGATTTATTTATTTATGCATACAAGCTGGGGTACAGGCCAGAGGCGTGGGGCGAGAGGGTCCACCAGAGACAGAGTAGGGAGCAGAACAGGCAGATCAGAAATACACTGCTGAGGGGAGCAGCGGGCGAGGCAGGAGAGGTCTGCCACGCCATGTGGGATTCTCCCCGGCTGGGTGTCGAACTCGCATCGCGTGCTGCCGACAGCTCCACAGCCCAGCGCTTAACCGCTGAGCCACCTGGTAGGCCCTCGAAGCCAATTTCATGTCAACTTCAAATTTTCTAACACAAGTTAAAATTATTTATTAATTTTTCTGCCTCATTTGAAGACTCAGTTGTATAATGTGCCACTATCTTCCCATACCAATATGAAGAAAGGTAAGATTTTTTAACATCTTCAGTAAGTCAATATTGATTATTTTCCCTGTAGAAAAGGGGTGATTTCCTGGGGGAGAAATACATGAGGATATGCCTGATTTACTCTTAAATGAGTGAAAGATTTGTTCTAATCTCTCTGGAGAAAATTCTAATTGGAAATCTTACCATCAATGTCTGATTTGGCTGTTATTTTCCTGAAAAAAAGTAACTACATACAAGCAATAAATGCAATACACAGAATTTTGAAGAATGACTAGGGAATATCTGTTGTTACTGCTTAGTTCTTATAATCCTCAAATCTCTGGTTCTCTGTCATATTCTCAGTGGCTGGGTCAGTCACTGCTGCTAACAAATTCCCTAAGCTCTCTGCAAAGCCCTGGGGTTCCCACACTGCTTTTCAGTGACCATCAGCTTCCTTCGACCAAAGCATATGCTGCCTAAGTCCCCATAAGCATTTGAGCATGACCAAAGCCTCAGAGAGATGGCAAATCTGTGGTCCTGGGCTAGAAATCTGCACTATCTCAGTGCTTTGCCAAGGAAAACTCTTCTGCTTTCTTCTGAATTTTTCATGGAGAAGTGTAAATTTCTGCCTCCTAATTATGAAAATAATTACTATCAACTATCAGCACTGGTATATTTGCCAGATGCTGTTTTGTGATCTATATATATTACCTGTAACTCTCATGATTATTATTACCCCTACCTACAGATGAAGAAATTGAGACTCACACAGGAATTGACTTGTCCATGTGAGGGATCATTCTTTGAGAAGGTGTCTATCTGTTCTCACTTGCTCTTCTTTTTGCAATCTGCCACACAAATAATAGCAATACCTTAATTTAAATTTGGTTGCAGAAAAATATTATAGGATGGGGAGGGGTTGCATCATTTGAGAATAAATCATATTTCAGAGAGTATTTGAAACGTATCATTGCAGTCATTCACTTATTCTCAGCATACAGTGTGTGTCTGGGATTGTACTCAGAACTGAAAATATACAGTTGAATCAGCTGTGACACTGACCCTTGTGAAACTCACAGTTTATTTGATGGTGGGGGTTTACATGTTCTAACTAAACCTTTTTGTTAGTCAGATTAGGCTAGCTCAAATCTGAATTATTTCATGAAATAAAAAGTTATCACTCAAACCTCATCCAAGGTGGATGCTAGAGGAGAAGCAGAGGCTGCTTGCCTAAGTCCTACAGTGACCCACTTTCTTCCATTTTGTGATTCTATATTTAGATCCTCAGACTCATGTTATTTCAACCAGAGCTTGATTGAGAAGAGCAAAGATTGAGTGTAGGAGACTTAACATTAGTTAGGACAGGCCCGGAAGTGGTAACTGTTGATTCTATTCACATTGTAGTGATCAGGATTTTGTCATGTGGCCAGATCTAACTGCAAGAGAAGCTGGGAAATGGAGTCTCACTGTGTAGCCAGGAAGGACATAGCATGCATATTGGTGAGCACCAGTAATCTCTGTCACATCCCTTTATAGACTGTCACAGTGAAAAATCAAAGATAAATATTAGTATCAATAAATGGAAAAAAGTTAGTTAGAAGGAACATTTATTCATTTATTTTTTAAATGCACCATTTGAAATGCTTAATATTTTCCAGGTGATTTTGTAGATAACAGGATGGCATGACTGAATAAAACAGGATTGTCATTTTTATGGCATTTATATTGAGGCAGAAGGAGATAATACATTAAAAAAAGCAAAAAATATCTGTTAGAGATTCATTTTGTGAAGGAAATAAAATAGTGATGTGAGACTTTCCAAAGTGCTATGCTAGACTGACTGGTAAGGGAAAAACATAGGCAAAGATGAAGGGAAGGTTTGCCTGAGAGGTTCAGAGAAATCACTTGTGACTAGAGTATGTAATGTATGGATCTTAGAGAGGGGTGACGATAAATGCCACTACATAGGTGGTCATGACATGATCTTAAAGGATTTGAAATTGGGGCCTCCCTGTGGCCTAGGGGTTAAGGCTCAGCACTATCACAGCTGTGGCTGAATTTGATCCCCCGCCAAGAAGCTAACTCACATGTGGCACAGCAGATCTCTCCAGTCTTGCAGCTGCTCCCTTTAACAGTGTGTTTCAGTAGATCCACCTGTTCTGTCCTCCACTCTGTCTCTGATGAGTCCTCTCACACCCACACCTCTGGCTACACCCCAGTTCTTATCTGCAATAAATAAGTAAATAACCTTTAAAAAATAAAGGATTTTAAATTACAGGTCAAAGCACTTATTATTTTAAAATTATATCCTTCAGCCAACAATAATCCATTGCTACAGGAAGCAACAAAACCACATTTTGAAATGCTTTGATGGTTTTGAATCAATGGGATAGGAAGAATTAAAGTTAACAGGAAGAGGGCCTCCCTGGTGGCGCAGCGGTTAAGCGCTGCACTGTGGAGCTGTCGGCAGCAGCGATGCGAGTTCGACGCGCTGCCGGGGAGAATCCCACGTGGCGCGGCAGACCTCTCCTGCCTCGCCCGCTGCTCCCCTCAGCAGTGTATTTCTGATCTGCCTGTTCTGCTCCCCCTTCTGTCTCTGGTGAAGCCTCTCGCCACTCCACACCTCTGGCCTGTACCCCAGCTGTATGTATAAATAAATAAAAATAAATCTTAAAAAAAAAAAGGTTAACAGGAAGAAGGCCAAGCTAATAAGTAAAATCTACTAAATGAAGAATTGAGGAAAACCCAATATATGTTCAGAAAGAGGGGGTGAGTTGAAGAGACACTTCTGGGATAAAGTAGAAAGGACTTGTTGACTAGCAATCTGCATGATGAATAAGACTGAGAAATCAAATGCCTCTTTGATTTCTAGTTTGAACACAACTACTGTTCTTTTTAACTGGAGAGGCAATATATGGGGTCAGAGGCAAAGCGGTTGGGGATACAACAGAGAAATTTGAGCTTGCTATTCACTTTTATAATCTCCTTATCTATTTTACATGGTTGATAATTATAAATTTGAGTGTATAACCCATTTGATTTAGGTATTGTATCTTATATAACTTTTTTAAAAGATTTATTTATTTATGCATACAAGCTGGGGTACAGGCCAGAGGCGTGGGGCGGCGAGAAGGTTCACCAGAGACAGACTGGGGAGCAGAACAGGCAGATCGACGGAAATACACTGCTGAGGGGAGCAGGGGGTGAGGCAGGAGAGGTCTGCCCCGCCATGTGGGAATCTCCCCGGCGTCACGGTTGCAGACAGCTCCACAGCACAGCACTTAACTGCTATGCCATCAGGGAGGTCCAGTGTCTTGTATAACTTTTTATATTGTTTCCGATTCTACTGTGCCTTGGAGAAAGAAGGGGCTGCAGGAGTCCAATATCTACTGTGGGCTGTACTGTGTGCACATTCTGCATAGTACCTCTCATTTTATGTTCCTCATCAACTTTTGAAGTTATTTTGTTTTATAATGGGAAACTGAGGCCCAGAGGAAAACTTGTCATTGGCAGCACCACATAAAACATTATCAGGAAATTTGCCCCAAAATGAAGAGAATCCAAAACTATTTCCAGGAACTATTTTTTCCTCTGTGTATTTTTTCTCCCTTGTATGACATTTCAGAATTCACTGAGAACGGACTAACCCATTAATGGAAACTGAGCACATAAGTATTTCATTTTCATTCTCATTGTCATCACTGAAAACCAAATGCTGTAAAGGTTATTTTTATTACTTATTTAAAAGACACTTAAATGAAAACTTTCTTGCCTTATAAGAAATGTTTCAGGCTATTGCTTTTATCTGAACTGAGAATTTTCTTACATAGCAAGAGTTATGATAGACTTCCAGGGAAGAAAAGGTTGGCCTAGAAATTATTTTTAATAGTAAATCAATTTTGCATATAAGTCAATATTGTATATCAAAATTTGGCCAGACTTAAAAATACTGGCAATGCATAGTTAAATAGTTATAGATGGGTGTGGCTCAGTAATCTAGAACCAAAGTGTATCTCACCATTTTTTTTTCCCACATAATTGCTTATTCATTATCTCACTCCTTCAATACATGTTCATATACTAAGCACCAGAGCAGGCCCTGGAGTTATGAAAGGATGAAAAATAAATAATGTAGAATTTTTCATACTCTAATGTGGGTTACAATGCCATCGAAATTGTAAGATCACTAAGCTAGCCAATCATTCTTTTTTATTTTCTTAAATTATGTTTATTGAGGTAAAATTGATTTACAAGAGTATATATGTTTTAGGGGCATAAGTTCACACCTCTACATATATGTTATCACATACGTGCAAAAGCAAAGCCCCAATAATCCTCCACCATAGCCCATTCACTCTTTTTTTAAATTCAACAATTATTTAACGAGCAGTAACTATTCTAGGCACTGAGAAAACAACAGTACCCCTCCAAAAAAATGCTTGCCCCTGCTAAACACACATTCTCACCGCCCATTGTCCAGTAAAGCACCTCACATGAGACCCCTTGAAGGTTCTGTGGGTCTTGAGTTTGCAGTATGTACCTATATGTTGACCCACATTAGACCTTGTAGATTCTGCCCAACATCAAATTCTGTCCTCCAAAACTGCATGTATTACACATAATTCCTTTCTCGGGACAACCATTCAGACATTTGGAGTCTGCTACAATCTAACAAATCAACCAATCACATCAACCTCCAACCCCAATAGCCTCTATTACATCAGTGTCTTGCTACTTTATTTTAGAAACCATAGTTCCTTATTTAGTTATTATATAACTTCAAGATTACTATTACTATGGTCCATAGTATATTACTATGGTCCACTATTACCATTGAATGCTCTCCATATTTTTAGTGACCACTTTTATTAATATAAAAGCCTTTTGCAATGTGACTTCCAAAACTGAACAATTATTAAATTTGTTTCCAACTAAATCAAGTAAGGTAAGATCAATACCTATCTTGATTTGAACACTGTATTTTAGAATCAAATTCTAAATGAGCAGAAATATGGTGTTGAGTCATTTTGTAAATTCAAGTTTCTTTGGAAGTGTCTCAAATACATAAATTTAGCAAATTAATATTATTCATGTATTGGTTTTATTTAAGTTCAGGAAACTATTATTATCTTAAAGATTGAAATATATAAACTCACCTCTCTCCAAGATAGGAACTTCTAAATCAATTATGTCAGATGAGCAAATGAATATGAAGAAAATAAGACTTTTGTTGACATCCCATGTTCTTACTATTAGCTTAACAATGATGTAGAAGCTGTTTCATTCAGTAAATGCAAGCAAGAAACCATCAACTTTAGTAAACAATTATTATAACAGATTACCAGGTTTATATTCTCTATATTTTCCAGTTCACTTCACTGTATGGCATTTCAGAATGTCTATAAATGGCAAACCTCATTTCAAAACTGGAGGGCAGTTTATAAATTCTGTTCTTTACAAACAATGATTACCAGGAATCTACAAATATTGTCAAGTTTTTTGAACTGAACGCCTTTCTTTGTCTTGAAATTTCCATTAGAATTTACTAGATCAGGGGGCCTCCCTCCTGGCACAGCGGTTGAGCTCTGCGCTGTGGAGCTGTCCGCAGCCCGCGATGTGAGTTCGACGCCCAGCCGGGGAGAATCCCACATGGTGCGGCAGACCTCTCCTGCCTGGCCCGCTGCTCCCCTCAGCAGTGTATTTCTGATCTGCCTGTTCTGCTCCCCACTCTGTCTCTGGTGAACCCTCTCACTGCCCCACGCCTCTGGCCTGTACCCCAGCTTGTATGTATAAATAAATAAATCTTAAAAAAAAAAAAGAATTTACTAGATCAGGGCCTCCCTGGTGGTGGAAGGGGTTAAATCTCACACTATGAAGCTAAGGACAGCACTGCAACAGAGTTCGATCCCTGGCCAGGGAGCTAACCCATATGGTGCAGCAGACCTCTCCTGTCTTGCCCGCTGCTCCCCTCAGCAGTGTATTTCAGCAGATCAATTTGTTCTGCTCCCCACTCTGTCTCTGGTGAATCCTCTCATACCCCCTCTACCTCTGGCCTATACCTTAGCTCTTGTATGCATCTATACATAAATAAATTATTTTTGTTTAAACAAAAAAATAAGAATTTACTACATCAAAGGTATTCCCAGAGCCACAATTGATGGTATGTCAAAATGCCTTTGCAAAATTATTTTCCTTTCTGAATGACACCTTTCCTTCTTTAATTCATTCTCTCACCTACCAACTCTTCAATACTTAAAAATTTAGTTATATCATGGATTTATCTTATAAACATTCTCCAAAGCGTAAGGAAAATAATAATAATGACAAATATTAATTTACTACTTTACTATGAATCAGCTTTGAAGTTAGATACATTATCTGCATATTTCTGATCCTTATAAGAATTCTGCAAAGTAGGTATTAAATTGCTGTTATATGTATCAAGAAAATGAGAAGAAAATATATGAAGCAACTTTTCCAAAATAACCCATAGCTTAATTGATAAAATTTGAATCTACAACATGTATAGTGTGCTCCGTGACATGCAATGGACTTTATAATTCATTCAGTAAATGTGCCCTGAGTTCCCAATAATTCTCAGGCACAGTTCCAGATACTAGAAGTAGAACATTGTACAAGACTAATGACATGCACATTCAAGAAAGTTAGATATTTGCAAGACTTGGGAGTGAGATGTGATAGATATTGAAGCAAATAAATCATTTCAGGTAGTGATGAATGCCAGAGTTTGTTGTTGTTGTTTTTAAGATTTATTTTTATTTTTGCATGCAAGCTATGGTGCAGGCCAGAGGTGTGGGGAGGTGAGAGGGTTCACCAGAAACAAAGTGGGAGCAGAACAGGCAGATCGGCTGAAATACACTGATGAGGGGAGCAGCAGGCAAGGCAGGAGAGGCCTGCTGCGCAATGTATGAATCTCCCGGGCTGGGCATTGAATTCAGGCCACAGCCGCAGACAGCTCCACAGCACTGTGCTTAACCCGTTGTGCCACCAGGGAGGCCCAATGAATGCCAGAGTTAAAATAAAAATAGAATAGTATGATTTCTTGTACTATATCAAAGGTAGTCACTGTAATAAAATGAGACATGACTGACACGTAGAATAAGCCATGTGGACATCCAGGGGTTAGGTATTCCATAAAGAAGGAATACCAAGGACAAATGGTGTAAAGAAGAAAAAAATAGAATTGCTCAAAGCCAAGAAGGAGGAAGACTAGGACTGAACTTTATAGAGTGTAACACAGAATGGGGACTGCTCTAGGGCTGTTGTAAGTTTTAATGATGTTTGGGATGGGTAGGGAGCAGTGGAGATAGACTGTGGTAGAAATATCAGGAATAAAATGTTTAAAATTTCACATTTATTACACTAGTTTTATAATCTTCCTTTCACATATTATAATTCCCAGTTATGCCAAATAATTTGCCAATCCCCACAATGTCCTTGTGCTTTCACAACTCATTTGTTTCTGAAATCTGTTGCTTCCTGCTTCCAGATCTTTCTCTGGAATACTTCTGTTCTTCTGGTAAGTGACAAATTTTAGGCCATTTTTATTGTGAAAGTCTTTTCCAAGCCTCTCTTTCTCTATTCAGAAAGAATCAATTATTTTCTCTTTTTGTCTTTTTAATGACCATCTGAATGGTTACATGGTATAAGTCGTTATTTTAATCTCCTCTCTGTTAGAACGAACATCTTGAGTACAAAATCATCACATATATCTTTGCAACCTACCATCTTGCAGTAACATATAATAGGACACAAGAATTGTACTTTGAGTTTAATTAGGCATTCCTAGGGAGGAATGACGTCACTCTTGATGTTGAACTCCACTCCCTTCTTCATATTTTACTCTGTTCATAATCCTTTATCTCTTGACTCTTGTAACCATGACTTTGACTTCCCCAAATTTGCCCTTTTTAAAATCATGAGAATCTCATAATAATAATATTCTTTTAATTTTCTATCAATGATGTAACAAATTATGACAAATTTGTTGGCTGAAAACAACCCAAATTTATCATTTCACTCTTTGGAGTTCAGGGGTCCAAATTCAGTCTCACTGAATTAAAGCTAAGGAATTGGTAGGTTGGCAGGTTTCTTCCTCCTGAAGGATCTGTTCCCCTGCAGTTTCCAGCTTCTTTTAGAAGTTACGTGCATTTCTTGGCACATAGCCCCACATCACCTCCCCTCCTTGCCCTTTGCTTTCCTTTCCATGTAGTCCTCTATGATGGTGATGCTAATGCTTCTTTCTTATAAGGACCCCTTTATTAAATTGGACTCAAACAGATAACTCAGAATATTTTTCCCAATGAGATAGTTAATTCGTATTTACAGAGTTCCTGTTATAATGTAATGTATTAAATTTACAGGTTTCAGAGATTAAGATGCAGAGAATTTTGAAGCTTCCCATACATGTCTTCTAATGA
Organism: Scalopus aquaticus; assembly: GCA_004024925.1. NCBI lineage: Eukaryota > Metazoa > Chordata > Mammalia > Eulipotyphla > Talpidae > Scalopus > Scalopus aquaticus. Next base: position 54,470 of record PVIJ01005543.1, on the reverse strand, counting down.
ATCATTAATCTTGATGTCACTAAAATGCCAACTCAGGAAATGCCACTCCCTACTTCTTTTTTTTTTTAAGATTTATTTATTTATACATACAGTTGGGCTACAGGCCAGAGGTGTGGAGTGGCGAGAGGCTTCACCAGAGACAGAGTGGGGAGCAGAACAGGCAAATCAGAAATACACTGCTGAGGGGAGCAGCGGGCGAGACAGGAGAGGTCTGCCTCACCATGTGGGACTCTCCCGGGCTGGGCGTCAAACTCGCATCGCCGCTGCCGACAGCTCCACAGCGCAGCGCCCAACCGCTGCACCACCAGGGAGGCCCTCCCTACTTCTTAAGAGTCACTGTTTGCGGCTTTGAGACATAGCCTAGATCTACTTAGATTTTTTTCTTCTCAGCACTTTGCAAGTGTGTTTTCATCATTTAGCTTGTTAAAGGACAATCTTCACCATCTTTCTTTGTCAACTACTTATATAAAGAGAACACCGATGAATATTCACAATTAAGTTATAATAATTATAGCTACATTTTATTCAGTTTTTAAAAAGGGTCAGTCATCTAAATGTTTTGCATATATAATTGCATTTGAATCATGTAATAATCCTATACTTAGATTCTATTATTAATTACCTTTACCTGACAAAGAAACAGACAGAGAAGTTTTCTAACTTGTCCGAAGTCAGAGCTCACAAATAAAAATACTAGATTCTAGCCCAGAAGTCAGATTCCAGCACAAGTGTTATGCTGGACTGTCTTCCTACATGAATGAATAAAAGCTCATCAACTATTGAGTCTTCATACTATTGACTATAGATCGACAACTCTAATCAATCTGTCTCTTGATCCCCAAACCCAATCTACTGCTCTCTATGTTCAACATTTGGATTCATTTTAAATTCAAATAATGTTCCATAATTATCATGACAATGATGAAGGTTAACATAGTTACCATTTTTATATACTTCTACTTTGTTTCAAATTCTATAGTAGGTGCTATACCTACAGTCACCTTTCCCTTTAATTTAGTTTCTGCAATTACCTGGCAAGGCAATTGCTATTGTTCCCATTTTATATTCAAGGAATCTGAAGCCTGGAGGTTTTAAGCAACTTATTACCCAAACAACAAATGACAGATACAATGTGTATGTTTTTTCATTTATGTCTGGAAACCTCACTTATAATATATCTACTGAAAATAACTCCTCAATTTTACTGTCCTTTTTTTTTCCTGGTATTCAGGGGAAAAAATTCAGAATAATAAATTCCAGGGTTCAAAAACTTATGGCATATTTGATTTTCCTTCTGTCTGACACAAATACTCGTTCATTAGACAAGTAAGGTTTTCCCTGTAATGTTGCCTTTACAGGGACATATGTCTTCTAATGTCCCATCTTCACCATTAACTATCTAATGAAGGCTCCAGTTATCCTTGCATAGCTCCTCTAACAGCTTCTAACTGGTGTCCATATTCTATTCCCTTGCTTCCTCTCAAAATGTTATGCTTTAATTTATTCCCAAGTATATTTTTCTTTTTTCTTTTATAATATATTTATTTATTTATACATACAAGAGCTTTGTTGTAGGCCAGAGGTGTGTGTGGGTGGGAAGGAGGGTGGAGAGAGAAGTCACCAGAGACAGAGTGGGGAGCAGAACAGGCAGATCTACTGAAGTACACTGCTGAGGGGAACAGCGGGCGAGACAGGAGCGGTCTGCAGCACAATGTGGGAAGCTCCCTGGCCAGGGATCGAACTTGTGCTGCAGTGGCTGTAGATAGCTTCACAGTGCTGACTTAACCTGTTGCGCCACCAGGGACACACCCCCCCCCAGTATATTTTTCTAATATATAAACTCCAATTTTACTTCCCAAATAAGAAAATATAGGTTTTCGTGACACTTTCCCATAGTCAAATATCCAGCCAAATTGGACAAATCAAATTGGATCAACAGATGCACTTGGTCCTTTTATCACCTTTACTAAATGCTCATTTAATCCCATGCTCCTGTATGACTGAACTTCTGTATGTGTTTTCCTCCTCTATGTCTGACATCCCATTGAACCAGGCTATGACTCTTAAGATTCCTACTTTTATTGAGTGCTGGTGATGGTGATGGGAATAATTAACTTGTTTTAGGCACAATGTTGATGTATACACTTTATTTTTTAAATATGTACATATTTATTATTTTTTTATCTTTTACAGTATTGTGTATTCCCCCTAGGCTACCCACCACTGATTCACCCGTGAACCATCATCAAAGTCCCTTGTGCTCTTTTCTTCCCCTTTTGAGCCCTTATCCTATCCCTCTCTCATTAAATATCTCTTATTTGGTTCCCCTATATTCCTGTTATAAGTGAAACCATTTGATATTTTTCTCTTTCTTTCTGGCTTATTTCACTGAGCATGATCCCTTTTAGCTCCATCCATGTTGTTCTTTCTGGCTTATTTCACTGAGCATGATCCCTTTTAGCTCCATCCATGTTGCAGTGAATTGCATGTGTTTATCTTTTTTAGATGCCAAATAGTAATACCACATCTACTTGATCCAATCATCTATTTTTGGGCAACTGGGTTTTTCCATACCTTAGCTATTGTAAACAGTGCTGCAATAAACATAGGGGTGCATGTATCTTTTTGGATTAATGTTTTTGTGTCCTTTGGTAGATTCCCAGAAATGGTATTACTGGGTCATATGGGAGCTCCATTTTTAGCAGCCTGAGGAAACTCCATACAGTTTTCCATAGTGGTTGGACCAGTTTGCATTCCCACCAGAAGTGTAGGAGAGTTCTTTTTTCTCTACTTCCTTGCCAACATTTGTTGTTTCCTGTTTATTTATTTATTTTTTTTTAATATGTGCTATTCTTACAGGCATGTGAGAAAATATTCTATATCGCTCATAATCAGGGAAATGCAAATCAAAACCACAGATACCACCTTACACCAGGGAGAATAGCACATGTTGATGTATACACTTTAAATGAGTCATCTCTTCATGGTCATATCCACTCTGCAACACATAAACTTTAAGAGAGTTTAAGTTAATTACTCAAGGTTTATAAAAGGTTAGTATTTTGCAAAGATCCAAGTCTGTTGATTTCAAAGCCTCCCTTCTCCAGTTATCAGTTCTGTAACAATTCCTTTTGTGATCCCAGGGGCTAGGTAGCACTTGATAGGATATCCATTCAGATTGGCCAGAGGCAGTTCGGTAGAGACAGAAACTCTCATTGACAGAGAAAGAAGCAGAATTTATTGCCAGAAAAACAGTACCAGGCATTTTGTCTGAAGATCAATAACAAGAATTGCTTAACATTTTTACAGGCCCAGTGGTGTGCCAGGCAGTGCCCTATACTTTCCATGCATTGATCAACATGCCTCAAAACAAACTTATGAAATAGGCGCTATTGTTATCGACATTTTATTTTATATTTTATTTTTTATTTATATCTTTTACATTATTGTGTATTCCATGCAGGTTAGCCACCACTGATTCATCCATGAACTGTCACCATAGTCCCTTGTGCTCTTTTCTCCCCATTTTGAACTCTTATCCTCCCCCCTCCCTTGCTGAGTGTCTCTTTCTCTTATTTGGTTCCCCTATATTCCTGCTATAAGTGAAACCATTCAATATTTTTCCCTTTCCTTCTGGCCTATTTCATTAAGCATGATCAGTTTTAGCTTCATCCATGAGAAAAGCTGAGGCACAGAATGATGAGACAATTCACACAGCATTTAGACCTAGATGGTCTGGGTCCACAGCTCATGCCTCCTATCTAGGTTGGCATGGATACAGAAGCACAAATAATAAGATCAAATGTTAATCAAATGGGAGCAATATGAGATACAGTTTGAAAACTGAGTCATTTTTTAATGACTATGAGGTAAATAAATAGAAGTCTGATTTTGTATGATGCCTTTTACAAAGTATAGAGGAGATCTGAGAACTTAACTCACCTCTGAGAGAATGCATAATATTTAATCTTAGACTCTGGAATTCATGAAGCTGTGTCTTTTCCCCTAAATAGAATATAATATCTTCTTCCCTTAATCTATAGGGAAGGAAAATTAATTTGCCCTTGTTGATCAAAAAAAAAAAAAAAAATCAGCCTGTAATACAACCAGTGAAGTATTTGAGAATAGGAATGAAAATACAGGTTAATGACCAAGGGCCAGTCCCAAATACATACATGCGGATTGGGGCATAGGGGAGTTCTGAAGAATTGCTAATGGCAAACCTGGTGGGAAAAAGGGATGAGCCAGTTTTTGAACCCTCACCTGCATGCTTGAGAATACTGGTAAAACCCAAAAGTAGATTTATATTGGAAGTGAGGAAAGAGAGAAGCGGAAGAAAATTTATTGGCCAGCATGTAACAGGAGGATGTGTGTCCTTAGGATCAGCTGAGCAGAGACCAGGATATAAGTGAAAGCAGAGAGAGAGAGGACGTCATCTGAGTTCAGTCAAAATTTTATGTTCAACCAGGCAGAGCTCTACTCTGCCCTTAGTTACCAGCAGCTTCCATATAGAGAGTCAGTGGGGGTATGAAGTCTCAAAAACTATCTTTTGTTAGAGTGAGAAATGAAGGTTACCCAGAATTCCCAGCCTTGCGTGTGCTAAGTGGATTCTGCCATTCAACAGATAAAGACAAAGCATAGTGTGTAAGACCTTTAGTAGAAAAGAACTTTATTAGAATTTGTGTGCATAGAGAGAGAATAGAGAAAAAGGACAATGACTTCCCAATGTACTCAACGTTACACATCCCCTCGTGGGTAAATGTCCAGCCAAACGGGGTTGACCCAAAGCAGGTATATTGAGACTCAAAAGCTTGCCACATGTCTAAGGTACATTCTGATGGAGAGCCATAAGAAAGGGGCAGATGGGCCTGACAAGTCTGGGGCAAAAAGAGCAAAATAAAAGTACAAATCAAGTTAAAGGTTGCAAGTGTCAGCCTCACAACAGGTCTCTCACCTACATCTCTTCCAAGTATCTTTATACTTCTGACATCCATGTGTCTCCTTTCATGACCCCCAAGTCCCGGGTGTAAGTCCAAAGTGGAGTAATAAGCAGGGCTTCTTCACACATCTCTGCTCATATACCTCCTCCAAGTCTTTTTTTCCCAAGACCTCTTCTAGCTTCCACCCTTCATTAAAGACCTTCTTTAAGATGCCAAACTTTGTTCCCCTAAAAATCTCTCATTGTTCTTTCTCATAGTTCGTATGGCTAATACATGACTTCCCCTGGTGTGGGCAGGAAGAGGAATTATAAGTGGCATGACTCAGAGTAAAGTGACTAAAGAGGGGGAGGATAATGCAAACACAATTCAGGGCCACCGCAAAACTTGGAGAGTCCTTTCTAGAGGTTGGATATAGGTACAGTCTCATCATCCCGAGGCAATTAAAGTTAAGTAAGCAGGGTTTTTCTGGTTCTGAATCAGGTATCTGTCTGTCACTATGAATGTCACTAGGCATGTCACAAAAGGGCTCTAAAGTGTTCAAGGTCCCAGTTAAACAAGTCTGATTAGTGCTATAGTAACAGAAGGGAACTGGGGAATTAGTGAACACTCAGGAAGTTAAAAATGTAGAACTGAACAAGACTAAAATATAAAGGGGCAATTTCAATGTAATCAGTTTTCAGTTACAGAGATCTCAGGCTAAAAATCAGTTAGTATATATTTGGTGATAAGACTAAAATAAGATCTTGTCATTTGCTGATACAAGGCTGCAATGTGCAAGTGTCAAGTGTCACCTAGTTAAAAGAATATAGGTACCAGATTAAAAGATGGACAACAGATTTTAGGAGGCATTTTATCAAAGAATGTATATACAAATGGCCCATAAACATATAAAAAGTTCTCAACATCATTAGTCATGAGGCAAATAAAAGCCAAATACACAATAATATAGCACTTAATACCTACTAGACATATATCACATAATGACAACTATTGACAAGAGTATAAAGAAACTGGTACTCCAATATATTGCTGATGAAAATGTAAAGTGTCTTTAAAAAACTAATTTTATTTTATTTTTTTATTGTTATTTATATCTTTTACATTTTGTATTCCACTTGGGTGGTAGCCCCCACCAATTCACCCATGATCCATCTCCATGGCCCCTTGTGTTCTTTTCTACTCCATTTTGTGCCCTTACCCTCCCTCCCCGCTGCCAACGCACTGAGTGTCTCTCTCCTATTTGGTGTCCTTATAGTCCTGTTATAAGTGAAACCATTCTATATGTTTCTCTTTCTTTCTGGCTTATTTCATTGAGTATGAGCCCCTCTAATTCCATCCATGTCGCTGCAAATTGCATGTGTTTATCTTTGAATGTTGAATAGTATTCCATTGTGTATATGTACCACATCTTCTTGATCCAATCATCTATTTTTGGACATCTGGGTTGCTTCCATACCTTTGCTATTGTGAACAGTGCCGCAATGAACATACAGGTGCATGTATCCTTTTGAAGAAAAACAAATGGCCAACGGGTACATGAAAAAATGTTCAACATCACTTATAATCAAGGAAATGCAAATCAAAACCACAATGAGATACCACCTCACACCTGTGAGGATGGCACACATTAAAAATACAGGCAGCGGGGCCTCCCTGGTGGTGCAGCGGTTAAGCGCTGTGCTGTGGAGCTGTCGGCAGCTATGAAGTGAGTTCAACGCCCGGCTGGGGAGAATCTCACATGGTGCACCAGACCTCTCCTGCCTCACCCGCTGCTCCCCTCAGCAGTGTGTTTCTGATCTGCCTGTTCTGCTCCCCGCTCTGTCTCTGGTGAACCCTCTCGCCGCCCCACGCCTCTGGTCTGTACTCCAGCTTGTATGTATAAATAAATAAATCTTTAAAAATAAATACAGGCAGCAACAAATGCTGGAAAGGATGTGGAGAAAAAGGAACTCTTCTACACTGCTGGTGGGAATGCGAACTTGTCCAACCACTATGGAAAGCTGTATGGTGGTTCCTCAAACTGCTAAAAATGGAACTTCCATACAACCCAGCAATACCACTTTTGGGAATCTACCCAAAGGACACAAAAACACTAAAAAACTAATTTTAAATTTATCCTACCACCCTATAATTTCACACCTTGGAATCTACACCAAAGAAATAAAAACATTTCTACACAAGCATTTGTATTTGAATGGTCATAAGAATAATATTAGTTATAGTTAAAAACTGAATACAGAATACTTGTTCATCAATTAGCAAATAGATAAACAAAATGTATGATAATGCATAATGAAATATATTTATCATGTAATGGGAAACAGTGATATAAGTTAAAATAACAGTGGATCTCAAAAATGTCTATGCTAAGAGAAACTGGACACCAAAGAACACACAATGCATGAGTGCATGTATATGAAAGGTCCAGAAATTTCCAATCTATAAATATTGAAAATAGGTTAGTGGTTGTTTGAAAACAGGGAAGTACTGTTGTTGTGAAGGCCACCCTAGAATGTTCCAAAGTGACATATTGATTATTTTGAATTAAAGTTGCTTAAGAAGCAGTCGAAGCAGGACTTTTCCTTTGACCCTCTCCCTATCACTAAAGCAGCAAATAAATCTCCATTGTGACAAGCACTCATCCTATACCAGGAGGGAAGGAGACGTGCTTATCACTGCAGACAAAGAAAGCAGAGCCTGATTAATGTACTAGAATTGTGTTAAAACAGACATTCTTCAAAAATTTATTAAATCTTTGTCTAAAAAGTCGTTATGACTGCCTTACTATGGGGTGCATTATGAAAAATGCCTCCTTAAGCAACTGTGTCATTGTGCCAACCTCATAGAGTGTAATTATACAAAACCAAGTGGCATAAACGACTGCATACCTGGGCTGTACGGTGTGTGCTATTGGACCACCATTGTGCATATGGTTCATCGGTGACCAAAATATCTTTTAATGACACACAACTATAAAAACTGCAAGAGCTGATCATTCTTGAGGTACCATAGTGAAGTGTAACATCTGTGGGTATGACATTCAGGGGGTCTTTTTTTTTAGATTTATTTATTTATGCATACAAGCGGGGGTGCAGGCCAGAGGTGTGGGGCCATGAGAAGGTTCACCAGAGTCAGAGTGGGCAGAAAAACAGGTAGATTGACCAAAATACACTGCTGAGGGGAGCAGTGGGCGAGACAGGCGAGGTCTGCTGTGCCATGTGGGAATCTCCTGGGCAGGCATCAAACTCTGCTGCAGCTGCTGACAACTCCACAGCACTGAGCTTAACCTGTTGCACCACCAGGGAGGCCCCTCAGTTGGTCTTATTCTCATGTTAATCTGTTTTGAGTCTATTTGATTATCTCCCAGACATAAGAACATCAAATAGAGAGGAAAATGCTTCCTCCCCTAATAGGAAAGAGAGTGGCTACATAATACAAAATACCAGAGAACTTCAGTTCTGATCTTTCTGGTCACTAAATGTCAACCCCCCAAGCAATTCTCTTATGCTGAGTGCCCTCCAATTTAATTCAACTCTGCCATTATCTTCCTGAAGTTAGCATTACATCCCACAGATCGAAGCTTCAACTCTACAAGATGATCTTTCCCCACTTTAGCTGGTAATTACAAGTAGAAGTTCCCTCAGTAACCCAGGTTCTATCTGACTTAGTTAAAAATTGGAGGTTCCCAGGACCTCTTCACCCCTTGGAGTACATTAATTTTCTAAAGCATCTCGCAGAACTTGTGGGAATATTTATGTACATCTTTATTATAAAATAATATGATAAACTATATGGGTGCATATCCCGATAGAAGAGATGCAAAGGACGGAGTATATGGAAGGGGTGCTGATCTCTCCTGGCCTATCTGGGCACACCACTGTCCCAGCACTTCTTACATGTGTTCATGAACACAGACTCTCTCTCCACTCTGTACTATTAGGATTTTTATGGTGCCTTTACCAGGTAGTCTCCATGATTGATCATTAACTACATTTTCAGTGCTTCTTCCTTCTCAAAAGAATGGGAGTGGAGTCAGATAGAAAATTCAAAGCTTCTCATCATGGCTGTTTTTTTTCCTGGCCCCCTTTCATGAATCTACCCAGAGTTGGTTCATTAGAAAAAGGAAAAAAAAAGGGGCCTCCCCGGTGGCGCAGCAGTTAAGCGCTGCACTGTGCGGCTGTCGGCAGCGGCGACACGAGTTCGACGCCCGGCCGGGGAGAATCCCACATGGTGCGGCAGACCTCTCCTGCCTCGCCCGCTGCTCCCCTCAGCAGTGTGTTTCTGATCTGCCTGTTCTGCTCCCCTCTCTGTCTCTGGTGAACCCTCTCGCCGCCCCACGCCTCTGGCCTGTACCCCAGCTTGTATGTATAAATAAAAAATAAATCTTTAAAAAAAAAAAGGAAAAAAAAATGCTACTCCCATCACGCAAGAATTAACAATGGTTTTGGGAGTTCTGTGTCAGAAAATAGAGTCAAAGACCAAATATTGTGCAAAACAGATGCTCTTAGTACTCTTATCAGTTAGGAACCAATAAGGAATTAAGGAACTCTGTACCAGGATCCTGAGGTATAGATAAATATAAGTATACTCTTTATTTTAAATCGCAACAGGTGTTTTAAAGTAAGATTATGCCAATGGTTGAAAAACTGAGTTTACTAAAACAAACAAACAAATAAACAAACAAACAAAAAACTGTGTGTTTTAAATGGGTGAATTGCATGTTATGTAAATTATTTTCAAAATATTAAATAAATAAATAAAAAATTATACATATATTCAGTAGCTTAAATTTCACAATCAGTGGCAGAATGAGGAATCATACTCAGTGTGCTGGATACAAATTTCAAGATTCTATAAATAAGAGTGGAATTCTATTACCGATATTTTTAACATATTTGACATCATGTCAAATGCTCAAAAACCCAACAAATGTACAAATGAAACACCTGAGGGGGTGAAAAAAAATCTTTTGACTTACCTCTTCACTCTTACGGTCTTTGGATTTCACTACTTGGGGCATGGAGAATACTGTAATCAAGGTAGTCAAAATGCAAGGACAACAAAAGAAATTATACTATTTCCAAGAATCAGTTTGATAATTTCCCAGACATAAGAACATCCTTCCCTAATAGGGAAGATATACCAAAAGCCTTCACTTCTGACACTTCCAGTCAGTAAATGTCAAGCCCCAAGCAATTCTGTGAGACTGAGTGTCCTCCAAGTTAACTCAACTTTACCACTATCTATCTGAAGTTAAGCTGTATGAATTTAGAACTTAATATCCATGCAGATGTGACTTCATTGCACTAAAAATTCTTCAAACTTAGTACAAACTTATGGTAACTATGAATATTTACTTTTCAGATATAAACAGTTCATTGAATTTCCTTAAATAATAGGAGACATATGTGATGGCATGCTTAATATAGCTCACCTAAAACTATTTCAGTTACTGAAGATAAAAGGAATGTGATTTTCAAAGATGTTCATACTGTTTTTGATAGAATAATTGGTCCCTAACAATGGTCATGGATCCAAGAATCCAGGTGTCCCCCAGAAGCTGGTAAAAGCAAGACACGATATTGGCCCCATAGCCTCCAGAAAGAACACATCATTTCTCACATGATTTCTCTCATTTGCTCTATAAGACTCATTTTAGACTTCTGATTTCTAGAACTACAAGATAAGACATTTGTATTGTTTCCTGTCACTGTAGCAATTTGTTAGAGCAACTGTAGGAAACTCATTTGATATCTAATCTGGTGTTATCACAAGCTCTCACCAAATATTTAGTCAAGAAACATACACAATGGAATACTACTCAGTGACCAAAAAAAGATAAACTAACACTGAAACTTGCAGCAACATGGATGGAACTGGAAGGGATTATTTCTCTTCTAAACAAAGTGAGCCAGAAAGAGAAAGATAAATGAGGAATAGTTTCACTTATGTGAGGAAACTAGCGAAACCAAACAGAGAATCAGACAAAGGCAAACTGTAAGATTGAACCTTGAAAGCAGGTCTTAGATCTGAGACATTATGGGGGGAATCAGAGAAGAGGGGTAAAGAGAAGAGGAGGACAGAGGGAGAGGAGAATACAATGGAGGGTGGTGGAGGATTGTGGGCACTTTGGTGTTGGGAAACTATGGTAACCACACCCCATGGGAGAAATCCTACATTGTGAAAAAATAAACAAGGGTGTTTAAAAAATAAAATAATAAAAATTATAATAATAATAATATAAAGAAACAAATGAAGAGCAGAAAAACAAACAACAGACTAAGAACATCTAATGCAGATTTAAATTCACCTAATATGGTAAAATAAAAAGTGATTTCAGGTAATCCACAAAGATTTTCTAGAGAAAATTGCTGAGTCTCTTGAACTGACCCTCTTTCCCCCTGTTCTTTCTATTACAACATTCAGGAGTTTAGCTTTGGAAACCTTTAGCTTCAACTGTTCAGTTATGGAATTAAATACTAAGCCAAAAGTTTAGTGGAGGTGAGCACATTTTGTTTTTTATTGTCTCCAAATAATGTCAGTGTCAGTGTTTCTGCATTTCTTTGGACCCCGGGCTCATGATTGCCGGATGACCAGACACACTTTCAAAATAGGAGGAGTAAGGATGGGATGCACTGGAGGTAAAAGTATCTGTCTCATATCAAGAAAAGCAGAAACTTTTCCAGAAAACTCCATCATGGATCATCACCTAGAAATGGGCCTATTTCTATCTGGAAAAAATAAAATGTGAGACAGGGCACAAACAACATGAGGGAATATTTTGGAGTTTATGTGAAATCATGGCAGAAGTGAGCCTCCGGTCCCTGGTATAGAACTAACTGACCTCAGGAGAGGTGACTGAGGTCCATTTTCTGTCTGCCTCACCGAATAACCTTCCCCACTGAAACCTGGGCTGGTTTATCTCCTTGTTTGGTCTATTCTTTGATTAGAGCAAACCATGCCCACATCTCCAGCTCTCCTTTTAAAACCGCCTTGGGGGCCTCCCTGGTGGCGCAGCAGTTGAGCGCTGCTCTGTGGAGCTGTCGGCAGCGCGCAATGCGAGTTCGATGCCCGGCCGGGGAGAGTCCCACATGGTGCGGCAGACCTCTCCTGCCTTGCCCGCTGCTCCCCTCAGCAGTGTATTTCTGATCTGCCTGTTCTGCTCCCCGCTCTGTCTCTGGTGAGCCCTCTCGCTGCCCCACGCCTCTGGACTGTACCCCAGCTTGTATAAATAAATAAATCTTAAAATAAATAAATAAATAAATAAAAAACGCCTTGGAGTACTAGAGCCTCTGCCACTGGGTCCAGAGAGGATAGTTCCTGAGAATGACCTGGGGAACCCTCAGCTAAAGCATGACAGTTGAAAAAGGGGAAAGCCCACTGTGCACCTGTATGCCAGGCGACTGAGTGGCTTATACTGTGGAACTCCTCGGCAAGATCATGCTGGAGGATCTGGTTTCATAAGGAGTCATGATATCTCTTATAAGGGTTTCTTTTTAATGACCAGTCATGTGTGGACATGGAATGACATCAGGAGTTTTATGAATACTCACAGGCCCCGAAAGAAGGAGATATATGCCATGCAGGGGCCATATTAGAGGAGAGCCAAGAAAGGGTTTCAACCAAGCAGCTGGGGATATGAGAGATATTGACATCCCTGGCAAGTGAGTATATTGGGATCAGAGGGGCACACAGAGAAAAGGTGCGAGGGGAGTCCATCGCTGGGTTTGCATGTCACTAAGTCACAGTCATAGTAGGAAAAAAAGGGGTGCTTGGATCCTGTGGGGGATGTTGCTTCAATTGGAAAATAGGAAATTTTAAAAGCTTATCATTCATGCCCTCTGTGGAACTTTGCTTGCATTCCACCTTTGCTTCATTTCTCTATTTCCCCTGTACTGTTTTCCCTTCATGGTTGATGGTTTCTCCTTCATATGCCATTTGCCTAAGATCTCCTTTGGCAGAGATGACTTGGACACAGTCTTTGTCCATGCAGTTCCCATAAGCTTCCATGCATTGTAAAACTCTGAGGGGTCACCTGGACTTCAGTTCTGTCACTAAGTCTGTCTCCACTCTGGACTCACCTGGCTGTGCCTGACCCTTCATATGAGTACCTGTGGTGGTCAAATCTTTCTTTCTTTTTTTTTTAAGATTTCTTTATTTATGCATACAAGCTGAGGTATAGGCCAGAGGTGTGGGGAGGAGGGTGAGAGGATTCAGCCGAGACAGAGTGGGGAGCTGAACAGGCAGATTGACTGAAGTACACTGCTGAGGGGAGCAGCGGGTGAGACAGGAAAGGTCTGCTGCACCATTTGGGAAGATCTCTGGCTGGGGATCGAACTTGTGCTGTAGTGGCTGTGGATAGCTTCATAGTGTTGCTATTTAACCCGCTGTGCCAACAGGCTTATTTTTGCTTAGAAGAACTGGGTGTATGTCAGAGGTTTGGGAGGTGAGATGATTCACCAGAGACAGAGTGGGGAACAGAACAAGCAGATTTACAGAAATACACTGCTAAGGGGAGCAGTGGGTAAGACAGGAGAGATCTGTTGCACCATACATGGGTTAGCTCCCTGGCCTGGGATGGAACCCAGGCCGGATCATTGGTAGTGCAGAGACTTAATCCCTATGCCACCAGAGAGGGCCTAGAGTGATCACATCTTGAGGGAGGTGCAGGAAAGATAACTGTTAGGGCTTGTTTTTGCAACATCACCTTGTGCAGCTCAGTTAATAGTGGAGAGGGAGAAACAAAGAAGGGATCTCCCTGGATTCCATGTAGATACAAGGGGTAGAGCTTGGTTGAACTCTGACATTATGTGTGGCCAGGTAAATTATCAAGGAAGCAAAATGCAAGATGGGCAGGCAGAATTATCTGCTTCCTCACACTCAGCTTGGTCTCCAACTGAAAATTGGGAAAGGAGTGGAATTATGTCACGTCTGTTCATTCTCTTTCTAATAATAAAGCTGCTATGTGTACAGCTGTGTTACCATACGTCAAAGTGAAATATTTTCCATAATGTATAGATTGAATTTCCCAAGTAATTGAATGGTTTTGCATTGGATGTATAAAAGAAATGTAAAAAAAAAAAAAAAAAACTCTCAAGATGGTGACCTCATTGTCAAAGTTATTTTGCATAGTCAGACTAGGCAGGGTTTTTCATTCTTCTCTTTCCATTTTTAACACAAAAAAATCAATCAAAACTAAAAGCAAACAAAAAGTCTTCCCATCAGCTTAAGCACAACAACAGAATTCAAATATTGCTCTTTTAGAAAAGTCTGCCTTATCACATTCAATTCTGTTTTGCCACTCTCCTGGTTAAGTTGTCAAGGGTCTGAGGAGAGAACAACCTTTATACAGTTATCCAAATTATAACATAAATGTGAGCAGCCCAAAAATATTTAGAAAAATGTCAAAAAATACATTTTTTAAATATTTCCAACAACCCCAATTTTCCCCCAAATAAAACATCTTTCTTTAAATACTGTCTTTAGAAATTTTTTTTTTAGACTACATGGTTTCTAAAATCTCTCTTTTTTTTTTATCCTTGGAATTCAGAAGTGGGTCATCATAAAGACAGTTATGTCGACATGTTTATTTTTTCTTCCAGATCCCCATAGTTGAGGGGGTGTGGGGGAAAAAAAACAAAAACTGACTTGCTAAAGCCTGGCTATAAAACATTGCATCTCTTGGTTTAGAATAAAGGTTACACAAAAGTTCAAAGGGGTTTCTTTTTGCTCCTTCGTCAGTCCTCATTGGCAGCCTGGCAACTATCAAAAGTGTGAAGAGTTCATTCTTATCAATGCACATTCATGACAATTACTGAAAAATGATTTCTCCAAAAATTTAAACAACATGGTTTTTCTTTCCCAATTCTTTCCCAGCTGACAATCATGTGTGACAGTTAGTTACCCATGTCAAAAAATGTTTTCTCACCATAAAGAAAATTGGAAAGAGGTTCTGTCATTTTCTCTTTGTTCTCTATTTACAGTTATGAGAGAAAAATTATTTATGATTACTACAATTATATCTCTCCTTAGAAGAGCTGTACTAATTACATATTTTTTTCACCATTTTTCTTTTCACATGCTCTGAGTTCATCTAAATGGAAGTGTATTTAGCAATTTTGTACCCAGTTACTTTTCAAAGGTTTGTACAGATCACAAATTGAATAGTCTAGGATCACTTCAGCATCAAATCTAATCATGTGCATAAAGCTCAGGGCCTACATATTCAATAGTAGGATATAAAGATTTTTCTTCAACAGATAAGATCTTCATAGATGTTTTCAGAGAGTCTACAGGAAATGAGTTTTGGGCAAAATGTTTTGTAATCTATACTTACACCATAATGTCAATGGACCTTTGGAGTCAGCCTGCAATGGATTAGCTGAGTTAATATTACCAGCGACCTCTCCCTTTCATTTTATGACTTTATATCATATTTATAACTCTGGATTTCTCTATTGTTGTCTTTTGTTAATTCACCTTTTTTGTTATTTTTATATTCCATTCTGCTGTTGCTTCCTCTACTGCAAAAATTGCTAGTGCCCATAGAGATAATAGAATATTGCTTGGGATTTACCATTTCCTTGAAATTAAATTTCTGTATTTTAAAAGAATATTTTAAAAAGTACTACTTTTCTAAGATAGTTTGATGAAAACATCATTAGAACAGTTGCATCTAGAAATTTAAAATTTCCAGTGTAGTAGATAATATTCTTGTAGGAAATATAATTCTATACACCCATACTTTCAAATATATGAAATAGCTCTTTTTGAAGAAATTGAATGTGTTTTCTAAACAGTCTCCTGTATCAAGTATATAAATAATTACATATTCTTAGAAAACTATAAGTGCAGTCTTTGTCATCCTATTGAATCTTCCCAATTGAGAAGTGGGTATTCTTATTTTCACTTTATTTTTTTAATTTATTTTTTTATTTATACATACAAGCTGGGGTACAAGCCAGAGGTGTGGGGCGGCGAGAGAGTTCACCAGAGACAGAGCGGGTAGCAGAACAGGCAGATCAGAAATCCACTGCTGAGGGGAGCAGCGGGAGAGGCAGGTGAGGTCTGCCGCACCATGTGGGATTCTCCCTGGCTGGGCGTCGAACTCGCGTCACCACTGCCGACAGCTCCACAGCGCAGCGCTTAACCGCTGCGCCACCGGGGAGGCCCTATTTTCACTTTAAATATGAGGAAGCTGAGGTTCAGAGAAGTAAACCAAATATCTCTTAAATAAAAGATTTTCAGTTGACATCATTTTGTCTCTGCAGTACTAAGTTCTTCCCTTCAATTATCCTGAATTCACATGGAATTGGAATTATTTCCATATACAGATTAGAAAACTAGGTGTAGAGAGATTAAACTAAAATATAGTAAACAACAGACAAAATACACATGATTTTTTTCCCAATGAAAGGTAGTAATGGCACCTAAAATATACCTGGTAGAAGATGTCCATGTGTGCTTTTAACAGCAACAACAAAATTAATTAATTAATTAACCTGTGTAGGAATGTCCAAAGAGCTCTATCTCATGCAGAGATCCAATACTGTGCCTAATTCAATGAATCATTTGAAGAAAGAGGGAAGGAGAGATCTTGGATTGTTACAATTAGTAAAGTATTTTGCTAAAAAAAGTAAGTGTGTTTTGTGTCAAATGAAATAATAACACACTAGGGAAGCTATCAGGACACCTCAACTGGTTTATTTGAGATTAATAAAATTGTGCTTATGAATATAGGTATTCATAGAATTAAATATTGAAAATTATTAAATCTGCCAAAACATTCCATGCTAACAATGAGAAAATCAGTGTTTATTTATTTATTTTTGGTATTTATTTTTCACTGTTTTTACTTTTTTTAGCTTATGAGCATGTAGCTCCCACCAAATGAATGAATTGAAAGCTAGTGTAGCTTTTCTGTGAGAATGGCAAGACTGGTGTTAACTTGACTAATAGGGTGCTTTATGTTTATCATTACAAAACTAGGACTTTATACGCAATAGTTTTTTCTTACTTTTTCTATACATTAAATTTCTCTTATACTTGTTTTATAAGCTCAACAGAAAACAATTTTCATTTGAATAAAAAAAATGAATGCAATAAAAAATGGTAAAACTTTTACACATTTTACACAAGACAGTTTACACATTTGTATTTGTAAAAAGAAATTCAAAATAAACATAAGGGGGTGGGTTAATAGCTGGGGAAAAATTCTAAACCTTGCAGAAAAAAAATATCCCCCTATATATATATATTTATAAACTGGGTTATTTAAAGCACAGAATTCAGAAAAGTCATAATTCAATTAAATTTCTCATAAACTGAGTTGCGCAAAAGGTAAATCTTTACTATAGACATTGGTGGAATACTCTGAAGGAAGGGGTAAAACTGAGAAAGACATGGTATTAATTTTCAAACCACTTGCAATCTAATGGGACAACAATAAAACTCTTCACAATAATCCAAATTTATTACACATGTATTACGCGTGTGCGTGCATGCACGCACGCGTGCACACACACACAACATTTGTATGACGCTTAATCTTTCAGAGTTACTTTCTAATTTGCCATGTCACATTGTCTACTCTAAAACTCTCAGTAATTAGGTAAGAAACTTGCTATCCACTACCCCAGTCTATATATAAAAAAGCAATAGTGAGGGCGAAAGGACTTAAATGATGTGCTTAAATCACTCAGCAGAACCACACAATGGAACAAGGGCTATATCCACACTTCTATGCCAAGGTTTACAGAATAGCATAGAGGAATTTAGCACATGTGTACTGTTAACAGTGTCCAACCCTCTTTTCTGTTTTATAATAAAAATCTCTCCATTTTCCCTTTGTTCTATGAACATAGAGGCTCTTCAGAGAAACATAAATCCTACTGGGTTTGAGTGGCCCTAATTTTTTGACTGATGAAACTAATGAGAAAATGTTTGGGAAAACACTGAAAGCTGAGTATAATGAGAAAGTTTCATCACTGACCAATTCAACACCATCATTGGTATGATTTCAAGTATATCGAATGGTTTCACTTATAACAGGACTATAGGGAGGCCGGGTGGGAGAGAGACTATCAGTGTGGGGGGGGTGGGGGAGGAGGGAGGCGGAGGGAGGGAAGGAAAAGGGCACAAAATGGAATAGAAAAGAACACAAGGGACCATGGAGATGGATCACAGGTGAATTGGTGGTGGGCTGTCCAAGGGGAATACAAAATGTAAAAGACATAAATAACAATAAAAATATATATTAAAAAATAAATTAAAAAAATGAAAGAAGATATAATCCTGCGTGCTGTAGTGGCAGGAAAATAATAGGGACTCCTCATGAGGGGAGAAATGAAATACAGTCCCAAAACTAACAACCATGTAAAAAAATAAATTCAATGAAAAAGAAATTCAAGAAATTATGTTGGAAAGTTGGATAGAGATACACGTGAGAGGTGGTGACTAGGTTGAATGAGCTCCTCCAAATTCACATCCACCTGGAACCTTAAAATGGGTCTTATTTTGAAGTAAGATCTTTGCAGATTCAATGAGTTAAGATGAAGTCATTTTGGATTAGAATGAGTCCTAAATTTACTGAATGGTGTCCTTATAAGAATGGGAGAGGACAAACAGAAATACACACACAGGAAAAATGGCCACAGGGAGATGGAGAGAGAGGATATGTGAACCAGATATAAGACAATGATGCAAAGGATCTCTGGGAGCCACCACAAACTAGAAAAAAAAAAATCAAGGAGGGATTCTCCACAGAATTTTGAGAGGGAGCACAATCTTCCTGTTTTCAGAACTGAGAGAATAACCATCCATTGTTTTAAGCAATTCAGCATGTGACTTTTTTTTTGTGATGATCTAGAAAACTCATTAACCAGGGGGAAAATGAAGAAGAATAGCAGTAATTGTGTCCCCCTGTAATTTAGGAGGTGTATTTTCCTCAGAGAAAGCAAGAAAGAGTAGGTGAGGGGGCCTCCCTGAAGGCGCAACTGTTGAGCGCTGCGCTGTGGAGCTGTCTGCAGCGCGCGATGGAGTTCGACGCCCGGCCAGGGATAATCCCACATGGTGCGGCAGACCTCTCCTGCCTCGCCCGCTGCTCCCCTCAGCAGTGTACTTCTAATCTGCCTGTTCTGCTCCCCACTCTGTCTCTGGTGAACCCTCTCGCCGCCCCACGCCTCTGGCCTGTACCCCAGCTTGTATGTATAAATAAATAAATCTTAAAAAAAAAAGAAAGAAAGAATAGGTGAGGTGATGGTTATTAGGGAAAATTGTCCAAGAGAGAAACTGTATTAGGAGACTGAGGTTCCAAGCTCTGTATCCATCAGTTTACACATGTTTTCTCTCTTGATTCTCACCATGATCCTGTGATAGAAGTGCCACAGAATTTCATAAATTGGGTTTTAGATAGTTCAGCTGTTTGACTGAAAGTCACAGATTCACAGATGACAAAATCAGAACCTAAATCCACACATCTTAGTCCTGGGTGGGTGTCCCTTCCCTTCCCTTAAGCCTATAATTAAATGGTCCCCTAAAAGCAGAGAAAATTTTTTTTTCTGATAAATTATAAAAATCATCAAGTGACAGAAATAGGGACCTCTCAAGAGAAATAGTCCTCTCAGGGCAGAGAAATGGAATTGGATATTGTAATAGGTCTTTTCCAAGTCAATTCCTCTCGCTCTGTGTAAGAAAGCAGCTAAATGAAAGTTCATTATCATTTTATTCTAAGTTAACTGAAAAAACAAGATTGATTGACATTTTGGAGGTATTCAACATTTATATGCAGGGAATTTAGGAGAATTTAAAACACATTCAAAAAAGCTTTTCTTAAGATAGCTTGTACTATTTTTTACTGAAACACTCTGCACAAAAAACAGATTCTTTCTAAAATGTCTTATTGCTGTTCTCCCTGAGCTGATGACCTTGGTGGATTCAGAACCATGCAGGCAATACAAGGCTTCTTCTCCTGGAGAAGAGAAATACCGTGCCTCTCAGCTACCTCCTCTGTATTCACAGAGAAATTCTGGTTCATTTCTCTGTCTTCCAAATGTGCTGATTCTGACCTTTACTCACAATAGCTAATAAGAATACTATAAATTATGATCATAGTTGGAAGTATCTTCATGTGTTTTGCCTCATCTTATGTACAGTAGACTATGTAGTATTCATGTTTCTGGAAAGGCAGGACATCCAACTTTGAATGTGACTTTGTGCAAAAGCACAGGTGATGGAGGTCAGGGTAGAATTCATAGTTTTGTAATGTCATATCAGTCCTAAAAATATGAGCCTCCAATTTTAACCAAGATATGTATACATTGACTCTTCCTATGCCAAACATCAAA
Source organism: Scalopus aquaticus (assembly GCA_004024925.1). Classification (NCBI taxonomy): domain Eukaryota; kingdom Metazoa; phylum Chordata; class Mammalia; order Eulipotyphla; family Talpidae; genus Scalopus; species Scalopus aquaticus. Next base: position 34,186 of record PVIJ01005543.1, on the reverse strand, counting down.
CAAAAACAAACAAAATTAAACTAAAATTGTGAAGACTGCAAATGAGTGTTCCTTATCCCTTCTTGTTATCCTGAACATGTAGTAATCCTGTAAGAAAAAATACATCCCAAGCAGAAAAGATAATTTGAATACTTAGCTCCCTAATGGAGGGATACATCTCTAATCCTGTCATCCAGGGTAATGCTGTTTACAAAAATGTAAGCTCTATTCACTAGATTAAATAACTCTTCTGTGCCAATATCATTAATTCCTGAATAATAGCTGAAATTAATTTTCTTTGTGAGGACTTATTTAAGTACTATTAATTATTGTAAATTGAAATTCTTGTTGCTCCTCACCTTGTAATTTAAAACAATACCTGAAATTAATATATAGATGTATCTAGATTCAAGAAAAAATCACAGATATGTGAATCAATGAATAAAGAGAAAAGTAACATTTCTCAGGTACAAAATATTTGGTATTAAAAGCTTACATTATAAAGCATACATCTGAATATAAATATATTCTGCTCTCTGGACAGAAAAATGTTCCATACATGTTTATGTATGTTTTTACCTATGTCTCTCGCTGTTTTTATTGACTCCTTCATAATTCCATTCAATCACCCTAATGGCAATCTTCTATTGTCTATATAACTATTTGAAAAGTCCTCCAAAATTGGGGGGCTGGGTATGCATAGATGAGGCAGCTGTGATATGGATGTCATTAGATTCTTTGCTTAGCCTGAGTCAATTTGCTGCCAAAGTTTGACAGATACGGTCAAAGGAATACCTGGCACTTAAAAAGGTCAGAGAAGTTAGGCATGACCGAATTGTTCACAGATGGCTGAGGCTGTCAACACTATTTGAAATAACCCATCGTGAAGATGCTAGAGATGAGTTTGCCTGCTTTAGCCCCAGGGAACCCTGAGTTCATAATGACTTCTGCGTCACTCCCTGCCTCTTCATGCCCCACACACCTCTTTGCAAAGACACCAGCATTTTCATTCAGTGCCCTACGTAGACCTTTTCAGGAATCTCATGGGACAAACCAAGCTTATAAAAAACTCAACTTCTCAATTTGAGGAAAGGTCACAAAGAAAGAAGTCTGCCGGAGTTTGAAATCTTGTTTTTGCTCAGTATCTCTAAGACTGATAAGGGAAGAACTGAATAATAAAGAATGGATGGCTGATGTGAGTCTGACTTGACTCAGTTATTAAAATATAAAGAAACTCTTTATATCGTTTCATTAATTGATTCAACATACATGTGCCAAGTGGTATTGGGCTGGGCACTAGGATTACAGGAACATATGAGACACAGTCCTTTCCTTTGAGAATCTCACAGTCTCAGTGGGGATGAAGTAGGCAGGCGAGTGATGGAAACACAACTATTAAACAGCACACTAAGTGATTACCACTCTTGAAACTAGTTTGTTCATTTAATCAATAAGCATTTCCTCCATGTTTACTAAATTTTGGGCTTGCTATTGGATAGTGGTATATAAAGGTTATAAATAAAACATTTGTACTCTCAGGGGACTTTCAACTCTTAGTGAAAAAAAGACAATGAAACGATCATATTACAAAGAAAAATGCACCATAAAGGAAAGGATTCTAGAGTATTTATTAATTATTCACCTTATCTCTGGGCTACCTCCCTTCTACACTATATATCATGCAAATCAAATGATTTGATTACTCTCCATTGGCAATTCATATTTGCACATACCATGTACACAAGGCAAAAGGAAAAGATAAAAATAAGGACTAAATTTTAGGAATGCCATTTTATGCTGTTTACTCACTTATACATTTCAGGCACATCAAACTTTGGGTTCTCCTTTGAAATTGCATCCCTTATTCATAAAACTAGAGAAGACATTGCTTATTTCCTGTAACTGCTTCTTTCTCTGTGGTCTTAGCACACTTTATTTCAGCCTGAGTTGAAGTAAACATATTTATTCCAAGTAGCTCACAAGTATTTTGACTATTTTCATTTCTCTCTGCATCAAAAATTATCTCAAAATATAGTAGATATTCAATAAATGATCATTAGATGCATGAATAGAACTTGGGAACAAGTGAGCCGCCTGCTTCTAAATCGGGCATGGTATGAATTTAGTCAAAAGACTGATTGAGTGCCAGGCTTGGAGAAAGTGGGTGTTGTATAGTTCATTCAGTAGAATAGAACTAGTTATCAACTGAGACTATTATTATGATGTGAGTCAACTCAGATTCAGTTAATCTCTGAATTTAATGTTACATTATCCCAGTCCAACTAATACTTCTCAAACATAACATATTCTATGTAGGATTGTCACAGGTTCGGGGGTAATCTAAGCACATAGGTAGTAGTCAAATGGCCTTAAATAGTAGGGGAAAATGTGAACAAAATTATATCTGGGCCATTACATTAAAAATTTTGCCATCCATACTTGTAATTTTGCATGATTCTAATTGTATATTTTTTCTCATATACTTTCTTATCTAAGTTCAGACTGTATCATTCCCCTCCATAAAGTATATCCTTGTTTTGAGATGAATATAAAATTGGCTATAGTTTTTTGATATAAGAATCTTATGTCCAAGAAATTGTGGAACCTGCAATGTTCCTGGAATGAGATATAGCAAAAAGCAGCTATTAGATTTGTTCAGATATTATCTCATTTTCCCCCCCCCCCAGGATTTTAGGTAACAAGTAAAGAGAAAATATGTTATTGTATGGAATAAACTAATTAATACCCAGAGTCAATAATGATCTTAATGATAGACCAAATCTTTAGTAGATACATTTATAGAATCATAGAAAGAGTGATACATGTATATTAATATATGTATTTATATATATATATTATATAGTTAATAAATTATCTAAAAAAATAACACATTTGTGTGTGGTGTTTCTATCGCATGGACATATCAAAGAGAACATGTTGACCTAGGAAGAAGAAATCCTTATGCAAAGGTAAATTCTGATTAAACATTGATGGGTTTCAGTATCAGTTACTTTGGTTCTTTTATTTATTTAGTTTTATTTGTTTGTTTGTTTATTTATGCAAGAACTGAGGTGTAGGCCAGAGGTGCGGGGGTGAGAGGATTCATTAGAGACAGAATGGGGAGCAGAACAGGCAGATTTACTGAAGTACACTGCTGAGAGAAACAGCAAGGAGACAGGAGAGGTCTGTGTTGTGTGGGTTAGCTCCCTGGCCTGGGATTGAACTCCTGCTGCAGTGGCTGCAGATAGCTTCATAGTGTTGAGACTTTACCCCTTGCGCCATGAGGGAGGACCTCTTTTTTTCCTCTTTTTATCAGTCTAAGTGCCCATTTATTCTGGTACAAGAATATGATCCACTTAGAATTCTTTTTCTTTTCATTCAATATAAATTATTATATCTGTGTGCCTATATAAGTAGATTCATTTAATTGCAGAATGAGTTATGACCAATTTGTAACCTAAGTTCAGTGTTGAAAAGTAGTTCACAATTAATCAGCAATGTTAGTTCAAGTGGCAAATGGTGTCACATTTTATCACACAAACCAATCATAACATACTCATTTTATAGATATTTATCCCATAGCATAAGTCCCTCTAGTTCCTAGGCATCACCAAATTCAGCTTTGGAAATAAAATCACAGATTGGGAAAATCACATTTAATTGCATACTAGTTGCCCTTGATCTAAAAAAGTTACTCCCCAAAATGTTTATTCAATCAAACATTTGATATGGGAATAAGTGACAGATGCAAGTAACAGACAAAGAAAGGTTTCACATTTCCAAAAGCATTACAATAATGGAAGTTTCAGGTAGTTCCAAAAGAAAATAAAGAGACAAAAAAAACTTTTGTATAATAAAAGAATAAATTGAAAGGTTTTGTGATTTGAACCACACTATTTTCTTCTAAAAGGACTAAATAAGCATAGAATTGTGATGCAATCAGGTGACAATTTTTGTGAACATAGTTTTTAAAATCATTATGTCATTTTCTAAAAAAAATTAAAAGACCATTATTAATAAGCAATAGTGATTTTTTATTCTAGCAGAGCAATATGAAGCATAATTATAATAAATGTAGGTAGTGAATTAATTACTTCTAAAAAAACACCAATAAACATGCATTGGCAATATTACTTAAAATGATCTCAAAGATTTCAGGTACTTATTCATACATTAATTTCTTTTTTGATATGTGTGGACATGCTGGATTTCAACACTAAATAAAAAATAATGAAACACATGCAATTTCTTTTTATTTTAGCAGTAACCCTGCAAACAAATAGTAGGATTTCACCCATTTTGCAGATCCATAAAATGAAAGTAGATTCTGAACTGTTCTAAGGTAATCCAGCAAATGACCCGGAACTTTTGAACATTGTGTATCTACCTTGTTTTTCAGAATGTTTTCCACCTACACATGTCAAGGAGTAGATTTCCTTAGCATAACATTCTAGAAAATCCATTGCAAATCATCTTTGGATGACAGTTTCTAAGATATAATTAAATTACAGTGTTAGTTTGCAACTGCTGAAAACAGTAGGATAGAAGATAGTTCAAGCTTTCATTAAATGTTTTTAGATAATTCATAATAAAAGAAAGATAGGTGGAAATACATATTTTGTCCAAACACTTCTTTTTTTCCATAATTGTATTATACATCATGTGCATATATAATCACTTCCTATCAAGGCCTTTTTGTTTCTCAGTTGTGTTCCACAGGTACAGGACAAGCTAATCTTTCCTTCATGTTTAAAACCATTCCTGTGCTTTAAACCAATCTTGATTTTAGTGAAGAAATTTAAATAGCCCTAGTAAAGTGATCCTGGAAATGTAGCATCAAGTGATTCTTTTGAAAGGAAAATATTATATGTAGGAGACCCTAATAACCTCGGGTTTGAATATCAACTTACCATTTAGAAACATTGGATTGCTGGGCAAATTATTTTCATCTCATCAACTATTTTACTAGAATTTAACATATATAAAACTGAAAGACTTTACACACAAGGTACTGAATAATGTTAGCGGTCTTCCCTAGGTCTTTACACCACAATATTCAAACAAAACTACCATCAATTTTTATTGTATCATGGTTAAGTCCTAGGTATTCTTTGTAGTACACCTCAATTGTCTGATGTTTGAGACCTAAAGAAGCTCAGCAGAACTCCAGAGCAGAATATTCCAGAACTTCTCATGAAGTATATATCCCTCTGCCACCTCCATCTCCAGGTGTGCTCTGCCCAGGATTCTGTCCCTCAGTGTCCTCAGACCATTTTTAGGGCCCAAGGTGGGAAAGACCTGAGAACCTTCCTTTATTTGAAGGAAAACCCTTGATATGGTAATATGTATATACATTTATACCTTGATATAGTATATAAATAAATATATATATTTATCAATGTCCATGACTTTTTTCCTATTATCAATTTATTGATGTGTGCCTTCATTCAACAAACTTTATTGAGCAACTAGATGATATCTCAGACCATCCGAATTGTTTTCTATAAAATAATAATTATAAATCATATTTATATGCATATTTAATTATATTTCAGGTATTGTAGTAATAATTTATATGCACTATCCTGTTTAATATTTCTCATATCTTCTGATGTAGGTAGATGTTATAATAGCTACCTATCTTTTACATGTAAGGCACTTGAAGGACATGGACCTTTCCAACCTGGATTTCAGCTGACTTTAACTTGAGAGTGAACTTGAACTCAGCTCTTTTTTACCTGAAAGTAAACATTCTGAACATTTCATTACCACCACCCATGATCAAGTGAAGATGATGAAAGATGAAAGTATTAAAAAAAATATTCTAGCAATGTGTTATCTAGTCTCTTCAGTTTTTCAGCTAGTGTCTTCTTTCTCCTGACGGTTCTTAATCCTTAGAGAGAAAGACAGCTTATCCCTCTAGATAATTTTTTCCACCATGTAAGAAAATTTAATAGGCCAACTATAAATAGATAACTCCCAATTTCACAGTGTCCCATTAATCTGGCTTGAATTCCTGAGTCATATAGCACAAGGAAGGCAAGGAGTCTCTAGGGTTAGAGTTCTGTTGAATCCTGGTGCCATGTCTCAAGCTGTGTGATCTTGTCTATTTAAATTCTCTATGCTCACAGACTATATAAGAACATTTATTTCATGAGGTTGTTATAAGGATGCAAAGTTCTTACATATTGACACATAGTTTTCGATAAATTTTAACTACTAACCCAGCTATTATTTGCCTGAAACAATTATTGTTCTAGCAGTTCCAATCTCAGGTTTAAAAGCAATAAATAATTTCTTCTGAATATTCTCTTTATCTATGGTTACTTCTCAATAGCATGGATGTGAAGTCTCACCTGTTGAATTACTGTCCTCCAACTTGTGTGTTCTCCAATCATGCCATGATTAGTAATTCAATCAATATTGACTCTATATACCAGAATACATGAAAGATGCTAGAAATGAAAAAGAAGAAGAATTTCTGCCTTCTAAAACTACAGGGTTTAATGAATGCTGGGTGACCGTTTATATGTCCAGACTTCTATGAAGGGTTAGTGCCATTAAGTGGCAGTTGCTGTAGATGACCTTCAGGTTCTCTATTGGAGACTTTTTCCCAGATTCAGCCTATCTGACCAATTGGGTGAGGCAATACAACAAATGAAAGCTTTTATTATTGCATGAAGAAGCAGGTTGGTGTTGTGGGAAGAGACCAAATTTGGTGTTAGAGAGCTGAGTTCATCTCTCAGCTCTCTTATTGAGGAGTCATGAACTTGGATCTGTAACTTAATGTCCTTGAGCCTTTATCTTCCATAGTAGAGACACTTTATAAAATGAGAAAACTAGCAATCATACAGAGATTTTGTGAGGCTAGGTTACGATACATGTAAAGGACCAAGAACAGTTCTCGTTAAAAAGTGGGGGCCGAGCCCCCTCCTGGGAGTGGCAGCAGCAAAGAGTAAAAGGACAGTCACTCTGAGGGAGGCTGCGGCTATAGCAGCAGATGTTGCAGCAAAGTTCCTCTTTGTTCAAATGCTGTCTTTATAATGATAATAAATTATTTTAAAATTCAGAGTCCATTCTCCAGATAAAGAAAAATGATAGTGGGTTTCCCTGTAATTAATGGCATTTTTGAGCATTTTACTCTGATTATAAATAGAATATAAGATGCCTTCTGTGGTGAATAACATGTCTTTCTAGTTTTCTAGATTTATGAATTTAGCCCATGTGAAATTAATTATTGTGGGTGTAGTACATGGATGTGAAACATCTGGAATAATAGGATTTTATTGTTAATAGACCTCTCAGGAGCTCATGACAAACATCCTTATAATAGCAACATATGCTGCTAGTTTAATGAGAACCCATCACTGACAATTAATGGTTCTCGTGCTTTCAGTAAATTACACATTTTCAAATTTTATATTCTTTATTTTCATCTTTATGGTTCTGAGTTTGTTACTTGTTTGAAATTAAAGCCAAAGCTCCTTAAAGAGGAAGAAAAGGTTTATTGAATTTGAAGTATGTGCCAAACACTGTGTTATATTTGATATATGTGAGTATAGGGGAACCTCAAAGCAAATTGGCATCCTTTTATATGCAAACAGGAAAACTGAGGTACAATGAGATTAATAACTTATCACTAAGAGGGCACAAGTTAGAATTAAAGTTTGAGTTTGTTCATTCACTCATGAGGAGAAAAATTAGAATATTGCAAATGATTCCCTTTCCTATGAATCAAATTTCAATAGGCTCCTCAATGTTACACACAATAACCTTCTAATGACCCCTGAGTCATATTGGGCTTAAACTGATGTGTGCAAGGAATTTATAAAGAAAATATTTGACATATTTTGGCCCCTAATTTGTACACACTGCAAGGTCATGAGCCATGGATACATCAAGGAGAAAAATAGCCTGTTCTTCCTTTCCTACTGGAAATTTTATTGAACACTGACAATGCATAACACATATGCTGACACTGGCTGACCTTATGTTCTGAAGAGGAAGGGTCTATCTGAACTCCAAATTCACCCCGCTGCCCTCCCCGAATTTATTCATTTCAACTAGTCTCCAATGCAATGCTAAAGATGATATTATTGATCTATTTCAGGCAAATAACATGAAATATATTAGGGGTAATAGAAAGTGAATGTGATATAGTAGAAAATGTGATTAAGTAAAGGAAGATAAACAGTAGGCACATCATTCTATCTAGAAGACATTACCCTTCATGTTTCATTAATATGTATTTAGTTATAATTGACTTCCAATAGAAATGGAGGCATTGTTTAAATATGATTATACGATTTTATTGTCTCTAAGACATGCACACTACCTTGAAATGATCCTCTTTAATTATGTGAGTCCTGATTATTACTTCCACCCCTCATAAGAATGTAAGTTCCTTGAGAGCAGGTCCCTTTTCTGCCTTGTACTCTGCTGTCTCCCTAAAGACTATAGTAGTAAAGGCATGCGGTTAGCACTCAAGAAATGTTAATCAAGGGCTTCCCTGGTAGCCTACAGGTTAAATCTCAGCCTGCTAGGGCCTGTGTTCAATCCCTAGCCTGGAAGCTAACCCACATATGGTGCAGCAGACCTTTCCTATCTTGCCTACTGCTCCCCTTAGCAGTGTATTTCAGTAAAGCTGCTAATTTTGCTCCCTCCTCTGGTGAATTCTCTCACCACCCGCACCTCTGGCTAACACCCCGTTTCTACACACAAAAAAAGAGATATACTTATTGAGTGTTTATTGAATGAATGCATCATCTTTCTTTCAACACAGACTAATTTCAACTTAATTCATATTTATTAGTTCACTTACCATCAGTGAAGGAGTGTGTGCTATGTACCAAAGTAGTTGCACCTATTTACACACACATACACACACACACACACACACACACACACACACACACACACATACCAATAAGGGGCAAAACTGCACAGCAGGCAAGATAGTAAATTCAAAATAATGAATAGTGTCTGTGTCCCTTGATACATAAGCTTAGAGAACTGTGTGACTTCTCTACCCTCCATTCTTGTCTACAAACACTGTTGATCCACATCAGTTCCATCTGCCCTGATAATCTAATCATACTACAGTTTGTTTTTCACCCGAGTCAGCCCTGAGCCTCTGAGATTTTGACCTAGTAAAAGAATAGGTGAATATTATCATGCGCATGTAACTATAATAATAATTAAAGAGCATGGAAGGAAACTTTTGGAGGTGATGGGTCTATTTATGACATTAATTATGTTAATAGTTTCTTGGGTGTACACTTATCTCCAAACTCTTCAAGTTGTATAGATGAAATGCACAATGTTTGTATATCAATCATACTTCAATAAACCAATTTTCTAAATAAGTGATTCTCTCCTGCTAAAACATGTCATCAAGATGCAATCTGTGGGTTGTACATCTTGAAGAACAAAACCGGGTCCTGTTGTGGGTACACTCTCAGGAGCGATCGAGGTGCCAAGTTGGCTGTTTTCAGGGCCTTAGCTTAAATGACATTGTCACTGAGAAAGGACCTTGCTACTAAGTTCTTTTTTTTTTTTTTTAAGATTTGTTTATTTATGCATACAAGAGCTGGAGTACAGGGCCTCCCTGGTGACACAGCGGTTAAACACTGCGCTGTGGAGCTGTCTGCAGCAGTGACGCAAGTTCAACGTCCACTGGGGAGATTCCCACATGGTGCAGCAGACCTCTCCTGCCTCTCCCACTGCTCCCCTCAGCAGTGTATTTCCATTGATCTGCTTGTTCTGCTTGATCCCACTCTGTCTCTGGTGAATCCTCTCGCCACCCCATGCCTCTGGTCTGTACCCCAGCTTGTATGCATAAATAAATAAATCTTCAAAAAAAAAAAAAAGAGCTGCGTGCAGACCAGAAGTGGGTAAGACGATTCACCAGAGACAAAGCAGGGAGCAGAACAGGTAGATCTACTGAAATACACTGCTGAGGGGAGCAGCAGGCAAGGCAGGAGAGATCTGCTGTGCCATGTGGGAATCTCC